>JAOXJP010038873.1:0-16488 GCA_025762735.1 Platanus orientalis
ATGGCCTTAGCACAAATGTCACCCATGCACCTCATGCCAAATGTTAGCCCTCCACCTCACTTTGCTAAACTCATCTCTACCCTTCACCTAGCAACCCTTAGGATCAATCCCAGCCACCCATGAAGCATAATTGGGGCTATAAATAGCCCTAATTTTGTTCAGCCAAAGGTTGGCAACAAAAACCTTAATTTTCTAGGGGATAAAGAGAAAGAAAAAGAAGGAAATTACAAAGCTTCATCAACCGTAGGCAAGGTAAGCTTAAACCAAGCTTAAATTCATCTTCCCCTTCTAACATATGTTAATTAGATTGTTGTTATGCTGTCAATTTCATGCTAGACCTCTGTCGTAACTCAGGTTACATAGTAGAGGCTCAATAACCTCTACTTGCTTTTATTTTTTTTACCAATTATCATGCTGAATTTGTTGTGATTTTTGTAGAGGGTTTCTTGAACCCAAATTTGAAGATGTTAGACTAAACATATTTATGATGTTGTATATTTAATTTCATGAATTTAGGAGCTGTGAAAGGCATCAAAATGGCCCCCCTAACTCAGGGAATATTTGTTGATTTTAGTATGAATTTTCTATGAATGATCTTAAGCCCAATTTTTTATATGATGTTCCTCTATATATTCCCTGCTAGCATGCTTAATTTTAGGATTTTTCCAAAACCCTAAAGGCTCCAAAATCAAGAAATCCAGGTGCTAGATTTTCTCTTAGTAGCTAACGCCTGTTTTTTAGTGAATTAAAAAACATGCGTAGAACAAATAGGTGTCAGAGATCTGGGACCCACCCTAGGGGTCCCTGATTTTCCCCCAGCCCTGTCCCATGGCATATTCAGGCTCTGAGAGTCACTCCTGCGCATATGCACCTTTGTGGGCCCTTTTTTCTATCCCAATGCTTGAATTTAAAAACAAGTGTTGGATGGAAATTCAGGCGTTGGAGTGACTTTCAGGCATTGAGCCTGGGCCCTAAAAAATCATATATTTTTTTTCCAAAAATTGGTTAAGTGTGAGTTTACCCTAGGGTTAATGTCAAGACCCAGGAGACCCCACCCTTTAGGGCCCTACTATAGTGGCCCAAAAACCCAAACTGGTTGTTGGTTTAACACCGAATGCCTATTTTTACCTGAATTAAAATTCAAGCATTAAACAATCAAGCGTCAAATTAAAAAACAGGCGTTAGGCTTGTGACAAATGACTGTATGGCCTACTTCGAGAGATCATATCTCCATGTGGCCTGTACCTAGGACCTCTAGGGTTACACAGTGTAACCCGAGAAAATTTCCCTTTCCCCAAACCCTGGGTCCCATAGTACTGGGACCCACTAAACCGCCTTAGAAGATTACACAAAAGTGCTAATCTGGTCAAATTCTCCAATGCCTGTTTTTCATTGTGAATTAAATTTTAGGCGTTGGAAAAACATGCGTTGTGATTAAAAACAAGTGTTAGACTTGTAAACCAGAAAAATTAATTTCTTCCCTTTTTTCTCCCTTCCTTTAGGGTTAACACCTAACCTTAAGGAGTCAACCAGCAAGCCATTTAGAGGAGTCCACCATCCCTCTAAGGACCTAACCAATGAGGGGTCTCCTATGTTTAGAATAGGGTAAATTTTAGGATAGTTTAAGGACTGTTCATAATCCAATACCTATTTTTCACCTTGAATTAAATTCAGGCATTGGAAAAATAGGCGTTGGGGGCAAAAACAGGTGTTATGCTTGAGAAAATTCAGCAAATCTTTAATTCAAGCTAAACAAAGCTTAGACATTCCAATTCACGATTAACAAAGCTTAGACATTTTAATTCACGATTAACAAAGCATGAACATAGACGTAAAATTAAAACTCTTATGAATGGGAGAAGCCACCCTAAAAATGTAGGTATTTAGGGTGCCTAACACCTTCCCAAAGTGCAACCAAACTTACCCTAAATCTCAAGAACTCATACCAGTATCAAGAGTTAATCCCTAGATTTTCTAGTTTAGACCTCTCCTCTTCCTCGAAGAGGGGAACCGGCATCCAACTCTATAGGTTAAACCCGAGTTGGTGGCGACTCCAAGCAAAACCTAACCCTCTCGCCAAAGAGAGGGGGATTAGCGACCCTTTTTCCCTCTCGTACTTGGCATCCGCACCTAAGGCTAGAAACAAAGAAGTGAGCCCCTGATGTCCACACCGACATTGATCTAGAGGTGATGGTATACAAGTTGAACATTTACAAGATTACCATACCCATATGGCAAAAAAAGAGAAACTTCGCAGCAGAATGAAATAAGGTAGTTACGGAGGAAGTGGACAAGCTCTTGGAAGCTAAGTATATATGGGAAGTACACTATCCAAAATGGTTGTCAAATGTGGTACTGGTCAGAAAAGCTAACGAAAAATGGAGAGTATGTGTCGATTTTACAGACCTAAAAAAGGTCTATCCAAAGGACAGTTTTCCTTTGTCGAGAATAGACACTTATCGATTCGACCACCAAACATGAGTCGCTTAGCTTCATGGACGCTTTCTCATGGTATAACTAGATTCGGATGTTTGAGCTAGATCAGGAAAAGACTTCATTCATCACTGACCAAGGCCTATACTACTATCGGGTAATGCCTTACGAGCTGGAAATCATCGAAGCCCTTTACCAGACGCTGGTCAATACCATGTTTAAGAATCAGATAGGAAGGAACATGGAGGCATATGTAGATGACATGCCAGTCAAAGCTTGAGGGCAGACCTCCACTTTAGATACCTTGAAGAAATGTTCAACACACTATAGAGGTACAAAATGATGTTAAACCCTGCAAAATGTGCCTTTGGAGTATCAGTGGGAAAATTCTTAGTCTTCATGGTCTCATAAAGGGGAATCAAGGAAAATCCCAAAAAGGTGGAAGCCATCAAGTGAATGGAATCACCTCGAAACACGAAGGAAGTTCAAAGACTAGTGGGGAGAATAGTGGCACTAAACCAATTCATATCTAAATCAATGGATAAGTGCCTCCCCTTTTTCCTTCTCCTACGAAAAGCATTTGAATTGACAAAAGATTGTGAAGAAGCCTTCCAAAAACTCAAGGAGCATCTTGCGAGTCTGCCCCTATTGTGTAGGACTGAACTTGAAGATTCCCTGCTCCTATATGTTGCTGTCTCAGACTCTGTCGTGAGTTTAATACTGATAAAAGAAGAAGAGACTAAGCAGTGTCCCATGTACTATGTGAGCCAGACCCTTACTAGAGCCTAGAAGAATTACCCAAAGATCAAAAAGGTCACCTTTGCCGTAGTAGTCACAGCAAGAAAGCTACGCTCATACTTCCAAACCCATGCTATTATAATCCTCACAGACCAACCCCTGAAATATGCCCTACAACAACCAAACACATTTGGTAGATTGATAAAATGGTTGGTTGAAGTAGGAGAATTTGACATCGAGTACAAGCCTAGGGGAGCAATAAAGGGCCAAGCCATAACTAATTCACTAGCTGAACTGACTCCATCAATGGATATGGAGCTACTAGAAGAGCCTGTTCCTACTGATAGAGACAACTGGGAGTTGAATATTGATAAGTCGGCCAAGAGTCATGCAAGCGGGGCCAAAATCATAATAACAACCCTAGGAGAAAAAGAAATGGAGTATGCCATCAAATTCATATTTAAAGCAACTAACAATGAAGCGGAATATGAAGCATTGGTGAGTGGGCTTAAAATAACCCATAAACTTAGAGCTAAGAGATTAAGGGTCAAGAGTGACTCCAAGCTGATAGTAGACCAAGTTCTGGGTGAATATGAGGCAAGGGAAGGAAGAATGGTAGAATACTTGCGAGTAGTGGTAAGCATATTCAATGTATTCATCATTAAACACGTACCCCAAGGGCATAACGAACGAGCTGACAAATTGGCCTGACTCGCTTTAGCCCTTGAAGACGATAAGGACGTGATGATCGAGTACCTATTAGCAACAAGTACCGTCTTGGCTGAAGCAATATCTGTCAGGGTCACTGAAGAAGGGCCAAGTTGGATGGACCCCATTCAGGCTTTCCTAGAAAATGATAGGCTCCCCGACAATCGTACAGAGGCTAGAAGACTCAAGCTAAGGGCTTCACGATACACATTATTAGATGGAACCTTGTATAAGAGAGGCCTAACATTACCTTACCGTTGGTGCTTAACCTCAACTGAGTCAAAACTAGCCATGAGAAAAATCCACAAAGGAGTATGCGGCAACCACTCGGGAGGCATATCAATGGTTCATTGACTCATCAAAGATGGCTATTACTGGCCAATCATGTAAACCAATTCTACATGTTTCGAACGAGAATGTAATCAATGCCAAAGAATCGCTAATAAGCCTTAGCAACATGCGAAAGAAGTTACCCCAATCCTTAGCCCTTGGCCTTTTACACAATGGGGAAGAAACATAATCGATCCACTCCCCAAGGGAAAAAGACAAGTTAGGTTCATCATCGTGGCAATCAACTACTTCACCAAATGCCAAGGCAGAGCCCGTTGCCAAGATTATCGAATGTAATGTCCAGAACTTCATATAGAAGGCTATAATTTGTCACTTTGGTGTCCCAGAGGTCTTGATCTTAGATAACAGTAATCAATTTGACAACCCATGGCTCAAGGAGTTTTACTTAAATCTAAGGGAATATAAACCACTTCTCTTCCCCGGGACATCCTCAAGCCAACTAACAAGTAGAGGTCACCAACCGAACTCTCCTCAATATAATGAAAACACAATTGGAAGCCCATAAAGGGAATTGGCCTGATGAACTACCAGGAACTTTATGGGCATATAGGACGACGGTTAGAATCCTGACGGATGAAACCCCTTTTCTTCTGGTATTCAGGTTCGAAGCAGTAACCCCAATGGAATTGATCCTGCCAACATACCGAGTCTTCAGAGTAGATATCGATAGGAACGAAGAGAATCTCCATCTAAATTTGGACCTATTGGAGAAAGAAGGCAAGAGGCTGCCTCTTGAATGACAGTTTACTAGAACACCATGGCTTGATACTATAACAAAAAATTCAAGGAAAGGAGATTTAGAGTTAGAGACTTAATCCTAAGGGGGATCACGCTTGCTACCAAGAACCTGACGGATGGAAAACTTGGACCAAATTGGGAAGGACCATTCCGAGTTGCTAAGTTCAATAGGCCTGGATCATATCACCTTGAGAATCTGGAAGGCAAGCCACTACCTCGACCATTGAATGCAGAACACCTAAGGAAGTACTATCCTTAGGGAAATTGTAACTCAACATTAATAAATAAAGGGAGCCCTTCTACACACGTTGAACAAATGAAACTACATGGAGCAACAATAAGGAATGCAATTCAACTGGCCCCATGTGGCCAAGATTCACTTGATGACTCAAGATTATTCAATTGGCCCCATGTGGCCGAGAGTCCCTTGATGACTCATGATTATTTGACTAGCCCCATGTGGCCGAAAGTCACTTGAGGACTTACGATTATTCAACTGAGCCCATGTAGTCGACAGTTCCTTGATGACTAATGATTATTCGGTTGGCCCCAAGTGGCCGAAAGTCACTTGGTGACTAACAATTATTCAACTGGCCCTATGTGGCCGCGAGTCACTTGATGACTCACGATTATTCAACTGATCCCATGTAGCCAAAAGTCACTTGATGATTCATGATTATTCAACTGGCCCTATGTGGCCGAGAGTCACTTGATGACTCAAAAGTTATTTGATTGGCCCCATGTGGCCAAGTGCCACTAAACGTCACAAATTTTTACTAAGGTCTCTTACATCTAATGAAACTAGAAGATGTGCTACAGGTTTAGCTAAACAGGAAAAATGGAATGTTGAACAGATTATCAAAACATGCATATAGAATATCAGAGAATCATTCGTGAAGACATGGAAAAACATTATAAGGAAAAGATTATATGGAGAGGCTAAAGAAATGTTTTCATTCATAAAGGGGATTTTTTACATAAGGGGTACCATGCAAACAAAAATTTATGGTAAGGTCTTCAAGAAGCTATCTAATCCTTAGCTTCATCTTCCTCGACCTCGATGACCTCGATAGCAACAGGAGAGCTCGAGTCATCATAAAAAACATATCCCGTGAAGTCGACCTCCAGGTATGCTCGAGAGGCTCACCAATGGAAGGCTTTGATACCGTCCCTGTCAGCACCCAAATTTTGACTTGGGTCATGTGATAGCATAAGGACAGCATAATAGCATTTAGGCATCAAGACTCTAAGCACCCTTGGCTTAGGAAGAGCAAACCTAGACTCTATGAGGTTAGGAATTTCCAGAAAGGTCTTCCCAGATGCTCCAATCACAAGTGAACCAATCAAAGCACCATATTATGACCGAAATGCACCATTTCAGGATAAACCCTGATCTCTTATAAAAGCATCAATAGGACTTTCAGGATCCTTATTTTAGAACCCCATCCATGTCATCAACAAGTTTTTCACCTGCTGTAAATCTTACTATAGCAAAGCATCATAGATGGAAAATTACCATTTTTTAATTTTGCCTTCAAAGGCCTAGAACTCACTATCTACCACTCAGATCACTGAATTTCTCTCATCTATATAATCCTTCTTTCATAAAGCATCACAGGTGAAAATTTCTCATTTTCACTTTTTTCGACCCACTAGCAAAAAATTACCATTTTACCCTTCTCACCTTAGAGAATTTACCCCTAGACCCTCAAAGGATCCCCGAAGCCTCCCCCATTGTCCGAATGGTGTAATTTTAGATCCTATGCATCCCTGAGTCTCACTCTATTTTAAGGAACTCATTACAGAACAGACATTGCTCAAGACTAGCAACAGCCAATTTCTCAATCTATGACAACCCTAACCAAGAAATAACCCTTGCAAAAGCTCTCAGAGATTCATCTGACCTTCAAATCTAGAAAGGTCAATCGTCGTATCTCAGCCTCAGCCTTAACTTCAAATCTCTAGGTCTGAGAAGGGAATTTCAAAATCTAGAACCTTTGTCAAACCTCAAATCTTCCCCAAGAGGTTAAAAGGTTGTTTTGTCACATTTTTCTCTTATGGAGCCAAAATATTCTCTAGACCTCCAAATCAGGATTAGTTGATGTCCATCTATTCAGAATCATGAGGCCTTCAAAAAGATGTCTAAGGAACATGAACTTTTGCAAAACTCATCTCCCAATATTCCCTCAAATACTCTAAAAAGTGCAACAAATCAGGTCTAAAAATCAGGTGCTCAATCGACTCCTGGGAATTCAACTAAAATCAGAAATTTAGTTAGTCAGTGACCACCCCACTGTAAATTTAGAGCCTCAAGACTATCAGATTCACACTAAATTGTAGAAACCCTGTGGCCCAAGCCATCATTTCTTCCCAAGCCAAGAAAAAGCATTTTTCATTTGTATTTGGCACTCGAAATGCCCTTAAAAGGTCTCCAGAACTCGGAATGCAGCAAAGTCAGGCCCATTTTCTCAATTTCACCCATGTCCTCAAAAAATAATTTCATAAACTCCTAATTCAAATAATGTCCAGTAGTTCAAATCCACCCGGCTTCAAGCAGCTATAGAAACCCAATCTCTCCAAGCAACCCTGCTTCGAAAACCTCTTAACAACTGCCCAGGAATCTGACAGCCAATATGTCAACTCCTATAGCTCCAGGACTCCCCAAGATTTAAATCCCCCAGAAATGGCCCATGACTGCATTTTACAGAAAAAACAGTAGTATTCCCTATCCAATATAGTCCAATCGCACAAAAAATGGTTTTTAACCTAGTTTCCTGCTCAAGCACTGTAATCCTGCATAGTCAAAGGCTGTCACTCACCTGGACCCAGGACTATCTATCCATGGGTGATTTTTGGATCAATTTTACCATCTTTCCCTTCTAGAGTACATAGGAGAGCTTTTCAGATCAAAAAAAAAACCCGATTTCACCCCTTGCCCTTTTCGTAATTTGGTTATGACTGGACCAGCGCAACCGGAGCATTTGCAACCTCTGAAAATGACACTGACTAGGTCGACTTTCGAGCTTAATAGCTTGTGAGGCATGATGGCAGAGAGGGGATTCGTAAACCCTAAAAAGTAATAAATATCATTAATGAGTTAAGACTTTTCAACTTAACTCATTAATTACATTTAATGTATTCACACCTTAAGGCAAATTTTGCCTACCCTTGGATTAGAATCTTCCCATCTGCTCTTTCACCCCCCACCCTTGGAACAATGTGCTCAATTTCAAATCTCTAAAGAGCCCCTTACATCCCCCCATTTGGCATCTTGATGCCCACCCTTGAAGATTGCAACCAATGGAAGCCTACCAAAGGGCATCTCCCATGCCCATCTTCCATGTCATCAATCCATGCCCATTAACACACTCCCATCCTCACCCTCCATTCAACTAACACAAACCAATCTAGTTGTGGACATCGGGGCCCACTTCGGCCATTCTGTGGACTTCAGGCACCCACTTCTTCTAGAGGGTCGCTAATCCCTTTAGTGCGAAAGTTAGGCTTTGCTTGGAGTTTCCACCAACTCGGGGTTTAACTGACAGAGTTAGAAGTTGGTTCTCCTTTTCCAAGAAGAGGAGAAGTCTAGACCCGAAGGTCTAAGGGTTTAACTTTGAGTCACCTGTGCTATTGAACATCTTAATGTTGGCTATTGAAGCCTTGAGGGAATGGTATCAAATCCACATAAGTAGGATTTAGGCATGCGATGGTGTGGGTTTAATCCTCCTCCCTTTCTCTAAAGTGTTGCATCATGTGAGCTACAATCTTCTCAATAGTAGACATAACTTTTGGTGTGACTCCCAGGATAACCAAGGAAGGATGGTCCTACATTGATGGCACTAGTGAAGGTAGCATATATGGCATACTTTGAGGTGAGACATATAGGTATGAATCGCAAGTATATCCTCCTTACATGTTCTAATATAACCTGGATGTTGTTGTCCTTGGTAAAGCAAATGTTGATGGTATATCTCCATATGAGAGAGGCACTGATGATGGCATATGATTTAGAGAGTATCGTGGAATTGCTCTTGCAGATGTCAAGGGGACTGCCCTCAGCACTCCCCTTACCTAGCTGAAGTCGAAGGGTATGCCCCTACCTAGTTAAAGTTGAGGGACCTATCTCCTGTTGTGTTCCTTATTGACCTTCAAGAGGCATAGACATGATGTGACTAATTAAGAAACTTACCTTGTTGTTGAGTTCGGTGATTTGGTTCTTCTGCTCATCTATGGTAAGATTTTCTTATTCCAATTATCGACCGAGATCTTGCAGATCTAGCCTCTCTTACACTTCATCACTCATATATTGTTTCATGTATTTTATAGTATGGGACCCTCTACCATGTGTCTCTTATGATTATGGATTTGTTGTTTTCAGCTCTCCTACCATCCCCTTATTACCCTATGTTGTGGAGCTGTATTGACGGTAACTACTTCACTGTTTCTTGGCACATATTATGGCAAGGAAGGGAAATCATCCACCTCAAAGAGGGAATTAAGATTGACCTCCATTCCAGGTAAAAATGAGATATGTGGTGCCGATCCTCCAAAAGTAGGTGACTCTCACAAGGATGGTGAATCCAAGCCTCTAGTGATTCGCTCAGCCCTTTTCATAGCACTTTCTTTTGTTTGGCTTCTTGTCCTCATACCTACCTCATTAATTACTAATGGTCAACTGCTAGGTGGTGCAGGGATCTTACCAGACTTTTTTCCTTTCTTATTTTCAAACTTGGTGTCTGTTGCCAACACTACCATGCGAGAGGTCACTGTTAATGTATGAATGTCAATTGTAAGAGTCCTATGTCCTCACAAGTTCAAGACATGAAGACATAGTAGACCAAAGGCTTAAAGAATAGACCGGAGACTACTTCAGATTTGCCCACACCACTTAAGGTAAAGACAAGCATTGGATAACATTTTAAGACCTAAAAATATACTTGAACATGGTGGTAAAACCCTCACAAGACTAAGGTAAGAAGGCCCAAAGACCAGCCCCAAGAGTGCCCAAAATTGGCATTCAGCGGATTCAGGTCATGATCAATCAGAGATCTTATGATCGATCACGACCCAAATTTAGATCCAATCTGAGACACCCGAGAGCCATGCCCCTTCTACCGTGATTGATCATGAGTTGGATCACGACCTGACTACTTAACCCCGTGACCAATCATAGATCTCGTGACCGATCATGAGTAGTTAGGCATAGAGCCAAACCCATGATCAATTGAGAGAGATCGATCATGAGTTGTGATCGGTCCCAGATCTCGTGATCAATTATAGGGGCTGAAATGACTCTAAAGTAATCCTAGAGGGGGTGAATAGGATTTCTCAATTAATTTACCCCTTTCTAATTTACCTTATGGTTGTTATTAACTCCTTTTTCAATTTTCTCAAATATGTGAGTGTGTGCTTTAATGTAACTACTCAAGAATAATATCAAAATATGCTAAGAAAAAGTAGTATAGAGCATAAAGATGAAGAGACAAGCAATCACACAATCACAACCACAACACAAGATTTATAATGGTCTGGCACTTGGGCCTACGTCCATTCCTCTAAAGCTCACTACCAAGTTTAGGTATATTTCATTTAGGTACTATTACAACCAAGGTCAATATATAAATCTAACTACTTGCTCAATGGAAAGCTAAACAACAACACTCGATGTCTCTAGTGAGTGTGTACTACTTCCAGTGTCTCTCGCAGAGGTAGTCAAGCTTCCGGTGTCTCTATCAGAAGAAAAACAATAACAATAATGAATATGAATACAAATGAATGCAAAGACAAGCAAATATAACCACAATATGGTTGATGTTTCTAGTTGCTCAATAGTGGGATGCTCCTTGATGAGCTAGCATGTCGTAGCTACCCACAAGCTCCAAGTACTTGAATTTAGTGCTCCTTAAGCTCAGTCAAAGGTGAGTTCCTCTTGGAAAAGTGCTCTCTACAACCTCTACTCAATAATAGAAGTAATGCTCAATAGGAGAGAAGTAATTAGGGAGAGAAATGTCGAATGCTAGCTACTAAATCTCAATAATTTATAGGAAATGGAGGTTTGCACAATGAAGAGGGCTCTCAAAATAGTATGCCTCTTAGGTCTCTCAAAAATAACTTAGGAGTGTTGGAGATCCTTTACCCTAAAAGGAAAAAGTGTCTTTTATAGTAGGGAGGAGCACCCATGGCCTTAGGATAGGCATATCTTAATGGGAGGAGAATTTTGGGGCTTTGGATATGCAAAAACGGAGTTCAAATTTTGAAAAACTCACCTTGTTTTTTATGTTAAAAAGGTTTTCCAAAAATTCCCTCCAAACCGATTGGGGTTTAGAAACTAATTTGGGATCCAAATTGATTTTGACTACCTATCAAGCTCCAAATCGGTTTGGGGTATAGAAACCAATTTGAGTTTTAGGAAAAATTCCCAAAACTCATATTGAAACCGATTTGGGCATATCAGTTTGGGCCTTGGGAGTTCCTGACTGAGATGTAAAATCAGTCGTAAAATCGATTGTGAGTTTCACAACCAATTTCTCCAAAATTGATTACGGGTTTTGCAATTGATTTTGACTGAATTTTTCTGCATTCATGTTTTGGGTTGTAATCTTTGGGCTGACCTTGGGCATCTTGGTCTGGATATTCACAAGGGAACTAAACCATGTCTAGATTCATTTTAGATCACACAAAATGATATGTGTGCATGTGGTATACCTTCCATGGTGTGCCTCTTTTTTGTGTTCTTCCTTGGGTCTTTAGTCCTTGGCTTCATGAAAAGAATTTGTGAGATCACATAGGACACTTACAAAACTCCTAGCACTACCCAAATGTCCATGGGATTGACATACATCAATAGGGGTATTTTTGTCAAACTTAATTTTTTATTCCCCCCATGCAAAATGTTGAAATTTGAACTCCATTTTTGAAATTTATGGCTCTAAAGAGTTACCTGTTTTGAAAGATTCTAATCCTATGGTTGTAGTGTTTTTCAACCTTATAAAAAAGAACTTTTTCCTTTAGGGCAATCACTCCAAGCAAGCTAGAGAGAGTTAGAAATTTTACCAAATTGAGATCTTCCTCCCTTAAGAAAACCTTACTTCTCTCACTATTTTTAAGCTTGAGTAACCAACATCTCCTCCAAGAATCTCTCTCCTTCTCTCCTCTTGAATACTAAGCTTCTATTATTGAGAACTTGTAAGCACTTCCCAAGAATAACCTCACACTTGGTTGAACTCAAGGAGCATTAGAGCCAAGAGCTTGAAGTATGTGGGTAGCTAAAGCAAACTAGCTCAACAAGGAGCATCCCACATTGTGAAGATAACAGCATTAACCTGAAAGTCCAATAGTATTCCTAAAGGGGAGGACTAGGATGATTCAATTTTTTAAATCTCCCTTTTTGATAATTTTCTTAATCTTGATTAATTTCCTCGTAGAGCTTTTAATTAAGAAATTTCTTTTCTATGAACCAATCGTAGACCATTACATCATACACAATAGTGTTACCTATAGCAAAGTGGGAACAGGGCTAATAAGTTCCTTATATTTTCACTACAAAAAAATAAAGTTTTAGTGGCAATGTTTTAGTGGCGGCCACCAAGAAATGCCACTGATTGTAGCTTATTAGTGGCACTTTTACATACCCGCCACCAATAGGTAAATATTAATTAAAAGTTGAAATAATTAGTGCCTTATTAGTGGCATTTCTTAAGTGGTCGCCACTAATATTTCCTTTTGGTGGCATTTTTTAATTGGCTGCCACTAATATTTCCTTATTAGTGGCATTTTTTGTTGACCGTCACTAATAAAGTTAGTGTACCCCGCCCTTGATAAGGAAAACTGTAATAATATTGTATTATTAGTGGCGTTGTTAATTGGCCACTACTAATATACTACAAAATGAATAGATTATTAGTAGTGTTTTAATAAAGCCGCCACTAATTGTGTTTTTAGAGAGATCATTAGGGGCGGTGTGCGTTCGCCACCGCTACCAGACGAGGGAGAAATTGGTAATGGGCTTATCAGTGGTGATTATCATAAGCCGCCACTAATAACCTATTATTTAGGGCCCTTTTTTCCCTCTTTCCCTCTCTCCCGCGAAAACGATTTTTCCTGTTCGACTTTCAGCTAGTTTCTTCCCCTCTTTCCCTCTCTCCCACGAAAACGGTTTTTCCTGTTCGACTTTCAGCTAGTTTCTTCCCCTCTTTCCCTCTCTCCCACAAAAACGGTTTTCCCTGTTCGACTTTCACCTGGTTTCTTCCCTCCGCACTCCCTAAACCCTAATCTTTGCTCCGTTTTCCTTATCTTTGCTCCATCTTTTTCAATTTTAGATTTTTGGCAACATCTCCGCACTCGGTACCTCTCGTCTCTAGCCTCCTTGCACTACAAGGGAACGAGAAGATCATCGACATCTGTAGGCGAAACAGCATCCAGGCATGTAGATATTTTTTCCGGCCGTGATATGAGAGATTTCATTTTCTTTTTTTCTTTTTTTCTTTTTTTTGTTACCTGTAGATATATAATGTCTAAAATTCTTTGTTGTAAATTTGTTCGTGATTTATTATGATTCTTTTTCCTCTCATCATAAAACACTAATCTCCCTCACCTTAACTCATTTAGCCAGACATTCGTCTCCTTCCCCATTGAATTTCTTCATCCAACTTTCAGCCAGTAAAAGCCTTCAAGAATCATGAAGATTATTTCTGTAGTGCTTCTTGAAACCGAACCTGCAAACTCCTTCTTCCTCTCACCTTATTCTTTATTTTCTCATCATAAAACCCTAATCACCTTACCTTAACTCATTTTTCCAAGCATCCATCTCTTTCCCCATTGAATTTCTTCATCCAAAACCATTTCTATTTACAATGCAGACCTTCTTAATTTTCATTCCCTTCTTGATTTCATCAATAAATCATAGAGCCTAATAGGTTTACCCCTTATGGCAGTCACAACCCTAAGTTCTCATATATAATTTGAAGCAAAATGGAAATTACCCAATGTTATCACTTGCGGCAGTAGCAAATTTGGGTTCCATAGCTAAGTGATTGATCAAGTTTCAGATTTCTTCCTTAGAAACTTGCAGTAGTCTTACTAGTGTGCTGAGTGTGATTTATGGTATTCCTTTCTATTGATATTGATTGTACTTGAAGAATTTAGAACTGATATAAGATAAGCCTACGGCCAAGAATCTATATGATTCTGAAGTCTGATCAGAACATATCTCATTCCATTCCCAGAAACATCATTGGCTTAGCGCCTGAAATTAGCCTCTTGGTTGATTTGTTTTGATCCCCATACATGTTCTATCTTGAGTCCTTATAAAACTCTGAAACTTGGTTTGTCACTATTGGTGGTTCTTTGCTATTTGGTCTATGATTCTGTATGTTCATATTTCTAGCTTACTAAGTGGTACTCTATATATTGAAGTACTTATAGTTTATTTCACATTCTGCTTTGAGGTCTGGTATATACCTTCTGTGTTATGTGATATGTTCTGCCACATGGGATGGTACCCAATAAAGTTTGAGTAGTACTTTACAGAATCAAAATTTACATAGGAGTATAAATAGATTGTTGTTATTCTCTGGCTGCACTAATTAGATAAATCTCATTTATTGAATTACAACAATTAAGATTACAAGTTATCTTTGTGAGCAAAGCCATGGACTGTAAAAAATATTACACCTAAAGTTCAATTCTGTTTCACTGCTTCTTAACATGTAAACATGCACTCTCAACTTGTGCGACCTTCTTGATATGATGATATGTATCTCTAGCCTGTACGCCTCAAGAAAGGGCAGCTTGTAGAATTTTCATTTGTAGAGTCAACTGAGCTTTCATCCTTAAGAAGACCTCCAAGCAGTTCCCCGCGGTCATAAAAGAACTCCACCCTTACAATTTTCATTTGTTCATCCAACTATTTCAACATGTAAAGCAAGCATCTTTTAAGAGATTGGCTGAATGCTATAAATGGATTTTGAAATGGGAAAGATATTAATCAAAGGAAATTAGTTAATACTAGCTAAGCCCATGAGAAAAGAAGGAAGGAAGAAATACTTCAAAAATGGCCATCCCATAAAGTTCTACTTTTTCTCCGGTAGGGGCATGCCCTTTGAAGGGACCCTCCTTGAAACCCCAGCGTCTGAATTTGTATACTATTATAGGTGGCCCAGAATAAACATGGAGAATCTCAAGGGCAAATCCACGAGGGAATGCTTTTCAAGTCCTTTTCTGATCCTCTTCTTTGTCCTATATAACCTATCTCGTGTGTATACCTGAGTCACAGAACCTTCTGTGTTTTACCTTTAACCTAAACCCAGTTAGACCACTTAAATCTTATAAAACCCTGAACCCATTAGCCTTTATACCCTGTTGTTTCAGCCCAATATTCTATACCCATACAACACCTGAGCCCAAACCCCCAATAGACCTTGTTGTTTCCAACCATTCAGATCCCTATTTTGACCCAGTATTAACCCCATGCCTGAACTATATTGATCCTACGCAAAACCACTAAGTGACCTGTTCTTAATAGCCTAGCCTTGTTTACTTCTTTTGACTGTAAAGTCTATAATGCATTGTTTAGTTGCAGTTTCCTCAGAATCTGAAAGTAGTTAATTTATATTGCATTTAAATCTGATAAATACATCAATTAGCCTAGGGTGTGCAATGACATTGTCTAATTATACTTACTGATAAATACATCAATTTTAATGATGTTGCCATGTAAAGAGGCTTTTATATCATTTACATCTCCCTCAAGTGGATAAAATACTAATTGTGAAACATAAGTGCAGGATTGGCAAACTTCAATACCTGATACAAATCCCTCCTACAAATACGTTGGATCAAATCCCTAGATTCCTTCAACTCATCCTTGGGACTTGTCTCAATAGTTTTTATTATCATATCATCTAACTGCAATTTCCAGAAAGATGTAAATAATTAGTGATTTACACATATAAAGAAATTAAAAAATAAAAGTAATTAGTTAAACAAATCACAAAACCTTCCGGTAACCAGTTGGCCTATCGATGTTAGAAGAAATTTCTAGAGAATTATTTGCTTTTACCAATGCATCTACAAACACAAGTTCTATTGCCTGGAAAAAAGAGCATACTGTCAGATAGAATAATTTGATTAGAGTTCAAATTTAGCAAGCAGCAGAATGTGAAAAATAGATTGGTTTTCTTCCATTTAAAAAAGCCTCAGTTGTAAAACTCAACATGAACAAAATGACTGTGCTTTTATACCTTCACTTTTGCATGTGTATAGATTGTTCTATAAAGATCAGCACGAGTGGCAAATAGCTTGTGAATGGTAAGATTTGGCCAAATCATTCAAAGATAATACGAAGAAAGATAATGAACATCAAGCATAAAGGTTATTGCCTTCTCATTTACCTAAAGATTCTCAAGGGTATCAGCACCTTCAAAAAAGAACATGTCAATGACACCACATCAAAAAGCCAAAACAACAAGAGTTTTTCACTCATTAAATTCTAAAAACATCACTTCAATACTTACTTGATGC
>JAOXJP010038884.1:0-16488 GCA_025762735.1 Platanus orientalis
GATTAGGACATCTCAACCTTAGGGATCTTGCAAGACTTGATAAGAAAGGGATAGTCAAGGACCTTCTTAAGATAAGCAAGGTTGACAACCCAATATGCAAGAGTTGTCAAATAGAGAAGCAAACTAGAGTCTCACACAAGAAAGTCACATCCATTGGGACTACTAAACCCCTAGAACTTCTTCACATAGATTTGGCCAGTCTAACTAGAATCGAGAGTCTAGGTGGGAAGAAGTATTTCATGGTTGTGGTTGATGATTTCTCAAGGTACACTTGGGTAGCCTTTCTAAGAGAAATCCGAAGCCTTCAAGGAATTCCTCAATATTTGCAAACGGATTCAAGTTGAAAAAGATCTAACTATCAAGAGAATCCAAAGTGACCATGGAAGAGAATTTGAGAATCATAAATTCTCAAGTTGGTGTGAACAGTTTAGAGTGAAACATGAGTTTTCAGCCCCCAAAATCCCCAACAAAATGGGGTGGCTGAAAGGAAGAATATGACTCTTCTAAACATGACTACAGCAATGCTTTCAATAAAAACCATAGCTAAGAGGTTTTGGGCTGAGGGAATTAGCACGGCATGCTATGTCTCTAACCGAGTCTACCTCAGACCAAGCACATCCAAAATCCCATATGAATTATGGAGTGGCAAGAAGCCAACGGTTAGATACTTTAAAGTATTTAGCAGCAGTTGCTATGTTCTTTAAGATAGAGAAAATCATAGCAAGTTTGATGAAAAAAGCGATGTGGCCATGCTCTTACGATACTCCATAACCAGTAGAGCTTACCGTGTCTACAACATTAGAACTCTCTCAGTGGAGGAGTCAATCAATGTGATTGTAGATGACTTTGAGACAATGTATAAGCAAGGGAACTTGCCAGTGGTGTTGTCTAACCTTGAGAATGAGAGCTCATCTCAAGTGGAGATTGAGAAATCCCAAAGAGATCAAGAAGAGCACTCTTCTCAATCAAGTTTAAAGGAAAAAGTTGAAAAAATTCGACTTCAACCCAAGGAAAAAAGCTTACCAAAGGATTATCACGAGAAGACATCATTGGTGATCCTAACATTGGAGTGAAGACAAGGAGACAAATAAAAAAATATTCTTAGTCACCTATGTTTCACTTCTAAAATAAATCTAAAGCGAGTTATAGAGACTCTAAATGATCTGGATTAGATCCTAGCCATGCAAGATGAACTAAATCAATTTTAAATGATTGATGTTTGGTTTCTCACAGAAAAGCCTATTAACAAGAATGTCATTGGTACCAAATGGATCTTTAAAAACAAACATAATGAACATGGTACAATGACTAGGAACAAGGCCAAGCTAGTTGTAAAGGGGTATGCCCAGATAGAAGGCATTGATTTTAACGAGGAATTTGCCCGTGTTGCAAGGTTAGAGTCCATTAGGATCCTCTTGTCCATAGCATGTTATTTGATATTCAAACTATATCAAATGGATGTCAAGAGTGCATTCCTAAATATAATTCTCTAAGAGGAAGTATACGTTGAGTAACCTAAGGGATTTGTGGACCCTCATATGTCGAACTACGTATACTGGCTCAAGAAGGTTTTGTATGGTCTCAAACAAGCTCTAAGAGCTTGGTATGAAAGACTGACAAAGTTTCTTCTTGATCACCATTTTGATCGAGGAAGTGTTGATAAAACACTCTTCATCAAGAAGCAAAATGGTCATATACTCATTACTCAAATCTATGTAGATGACATCATTTTTGGGTCTACTAGTGAGGAGATGTCACATAGTTTTACCCAAACCATGAAATCAGAATTTAAGATGAGTATGAAAGGAGAACTGAAATTCTTCCTAGGTCTACAAATGAAGTAAACAAATGATGACATCTTTTTAAGCCAAACCAAGTTTGTCAGAAACCTTGTTTCCAAGTTTGGATTACGATAATCCAAACCAACTAGCACACCCACTAGCACAAATGACAATATCACTAAAGACCTCGAGGGAGCTAAGATCGATTTCACTTACTACATGAGCATTATTGGGAGTTTCCTCTATTTGACTACAAGTAGACCAGACATTGCATTCAGTGTAGGTGCATGTGCGAGATACCAAGCTACCCCTAAAGAATCACATCTTAAGGCAACTAAGATGATTATTTGGTATGTCCACGAGAGTGCAGAGTTTAGGTTGTGGTACCCATTTGATACCACATCTAAGGTAGTTAGATACTTAGATGATGATTGGGCTGACAATGTGGAGGATCGCAAGAGCACGAGTAGAGGTTGCTTCTACATAGGCAATAGTCTTGTCTCCTGGCATAGCAAGAAACAAAACTCCATCTCTCTATCAACTGTCAAAGCTGAATACATTACAGCTGGTAGTCGATGCACCCAACTCTTCTGATAAAGCAAATGCTTCAAGATTACGAATTAAAGCAAGACACCATGAGTCTATTTGTAGACAACAAGAGTGTCATTGACATCTCCAAGAACCCTGTTCAACATTCTAGACAAAGCACATTGACATAAGACACCACTTCATCCGATAATTGGTGGAAGAAAAGGTCGTATCCTTAGACTATGTCAAGATCAATTAGTAGATATTCTAACCAAACCCCTTGATTCCAAATAGTTTGAGTATCTTTGGAGTGCTATAGGCTTGTACACCATTTAGGGGGATCATGTGTGATTCTCTCGAGGTCAAGGTGGGATGTGGAGATGGTCATGGAGTTAGACATGCATGGAGAGGAGTGTGGTAGTGAGTAGGGGGATCCCAACTCAGAAAAAGGAAGAAAATCCAAATAATCCACATTCAAAATTGATTTCGCATTTTAAAATTGGTTTCGCCCCAAACCGATTGCAAAACTTGCAATAGATTTAGCCCAAACTAATTGTGAAACTTGTAATCAATTTCGAGGGCATTTTTGTCTAAAAGTTTACATGTGATTTTAAAAGGGAGAAACCAATCGTTTTCCCTCATTTTGCTTCAAACAAACTCTCATATTTTCCCAGAGCTCCATTTTCATAATTTTGACTTTACCATCTAGATCTTGTCTTTTTACCTTGAGATCATGCCTCCTCGCACAAAGAAGACTACGTTGAAGGGCAGATCTTCATCCGACCCTCCTCAAAACCCCAGGAAGCAACTGATGACACAGTCACCACCTTGTCAACGGTCAAAGAGGCTTGTCGCTTCCTTCTCCCCTTACCACGATGCCATGAGTTTGGAGAGATTCAGGGTATCTTCTCCCATCGCTCCATCATCACCGAGCAAGCTGTCAACGCCGAGATGCTACGGACAACTTGGTTGACAGAGAGTTTGGAAGGAAGGAGATGGATGCCCTTCATCTCAATTTTGGGGCTCATCCAGGAAGAGGCCATTTGCATCTTCTAAGCGAACATGTTTGATATTGACAACAAGGCACTCTCATTTTGGATAGTGGTGTGCAACACCCCTATAGAGGTTAACTCCACCATCCTCTCTAAGATATTTGGGGTCCCTCATCCTCCCACTCCTATGGTGTATCCAATTCACCACCTCATGTTGGAGCAAAATGGTGGCATGGTGGAAAACTTGTGCAGGAAGTTGGTGAACTGGCCCAATCGTCTTCCGCACAAGTAGTGTTGGCTAATTGTCCAAGTCCTCCACCACATCTTCACATACAACATACTCCTTACCACCAATATGAGTGTGTTGATGGATGACACTGCCTACCTCATCGATGGCATCCTCAACAACCATCAGATTGATCTTCCAGCCATCCTATGCCTCAGGATGATCCAGTCGCACGAGGCGGCCCATTCGATTGGGAGCTTACCATATCCCACACTCATCACCCATATTCTCCAAACAGCGAAGGTGCCCTTCAAGGTGGCACCTAAGGGTCACAAAGATGGGAGGGCAGTAGGGCATGAGACCCTCTAAAAGATGGGCTTGGTTGACACGACTTTCGGTCTCATAGTCAGACCCTCACGTGCATGCACCACCACTACACGTATCTCGATGATGACCCTTCTTTATACCCTGGTTAGGAAGGTTACCAAGGTCTTAAAGAATCAGAAGACCCTGGCTTCCAACCAGAAGCAACTGGCAGCGTGCTACAATACTGATCATCTAGAGCATCCCATCTATTGTTGCACTAGGTGCTGGGGTGGTGAGAATGAAGGCAATCCAGGATAAGGGAGATGTGGTTGATGGTGCTAATGATGGAGATGGAGATGACGATGGAGATGATGATTATGATGATGATGATTAGGAAGATGAGGAGGAGGAGGAGTAGCTTGTGGCTGGAGCTGACAGAGTCATTGCTTTCACAAAGCAGTGATTCAGAGTGATCAGGGGGAGTCACTTTTTTTTGTATAGCTGACTATGCCCTATAGGGGCTTCTTGTTAGGAGTTCATTTGTATTACCTTGTACCTAGAGGAGTTCCTCTTTTGACTGACTGCTTATAGCCTAATGGGCATTTTCATTCCTTAATGATATATCTTTTTCTGTCCATTTGTCTTCTCACTTTGTATGTTTATTATACTTTCTTGTCAATTCTTGTCAAAAGGGGGGAGAGATATTTCAATTCCATATATGTCTGTGTGGTGGTTTGATGTGAGAGTGAGAGGGAGTCACTCAATTCACATAGTCCATAATTCAAAACATAGGGGGAGTTCAAAAGTTTAAAAAGTTAAAAACATGAACCTATAATTCAAAACAACTCACTTATTACATAGTCCATAAATATTCTCTCATGCTTTTCATTATTCATTTATATTGTTCACATATTGGCTATTTGGCATGAGGAAGGTGGTTGTTTTGTGGTTGTGTTTGCAGGGCTTATTGACTCAAAGCACAAGTGAATTCAAGACTATTGAGCTGAATTCCTACTCTTGTGTATTGTTGAGTCCATGTATTTGGGTTGAAGGGAATCAATATAAATTGTATATAAATGTATATTTGGGTTTTTCCATGGAATTGACAAGGGGGAGATTGTTGATGTATGTCAATCTCATGGGCATTTGGGTAGTGCTAGGAGTCTTGTAAGTGTCCTATGTGATCTCACAAGTTCAACTAATGAAGCCAAGAAGAACTAAAGACCCAAGGAAGAGCACAGGAAAGAAGCACACCATGGAAGGTATATCACATGCATGCATATCATTTTGTGTGTCTTAAAATGAACCTATACATGGTTTAGGTCCCTTAAGAATACCCAAATCAAGATTCCAAAAGACAGCCCAAAAATCAACCTAAAAAATTTAAGTGCAGAAAATTTAGTCGAAACCAATTGCGAAATTCATAATCGATTTCGGCGAAATCTGTTACAAAACTCGCAATTGGTTTCGAGGCGGATTTTGCATCTCAATCGATCACTTGAGCCCCAAACTAATGAACCAAAATCAGTTTCTGTAAGAGTTTTTGGATTTTTCTCAAAACCCAAATCGGTTGTAAAACCCCAAACTGATTTGGGGTCTAATAGGCAGTAAATTGATTGCGGGTTTCGAAATCAATTCGCAGCCCAAATCGGTTTCTAAACCCCCAATTGGTTTGGAGGGTATTTTTGGAGAAAACATTTCATAAAAATTTAAGCAAAGATTTTGAAATTTGAACCCCGTTTTTGTATATCCAAAGGCCCAAAATGCCTCTCATTTTGCCATATGCCTATCCTGAGGTTGTGGATGCTCCTCCTTACAATAAAAGGGACTTTTTCCCTATAGGATAAGTAATTTCCAACACTCCAAGTTATTTTTTTAGAGAGCTAAAAAACATACTATTTTGAGAGCCCTCTTCACTATGCAAACCTCCATTGCCTACAGATTATTAAGCTTTAGTAGCTAGCATTCTACACTTCTCTCTCTCATTTCTTCTATCCTACTAAGCATCACTTCTACTATTGAGGAGAGGTTGTGGTGAGCACTTTCCCATTAGGAACTCACCTTTGGCTGAGCTCAAGGAGCACTAGAGCCAAATACTTGGAGCTTGCGGGTAGCTAAGGCATACTAGCTTAACAAGGAGCCCACATTTGAGCAACTAGCAACATTAACCATATTGTGGTAATATTTGTTTGTCTTTGCATTTATTTGCAATCATATTCATTATTCTTAGTGTTTTGCTTCCGCTGGAGACACCGAAAGGTTGACTACATCCGCTTAAGACACCGAAAGTAGTACACACTCACCAGAGACACCGAATGTTGTTGTTTAGCTTACCATTAAGCAAGTAGTTAGGTTTATATATTGACTTAGGTTGTAATAGTACCTAAATGAAATAAATCTACGCTTGATAGTGAGCTTTAGAAGAGTGGACGTAGGCTCGAGTGCCGAACTACTATAAATCTTGTGTTGTGGTTTGTGATTGTGTGATTGCTTGTCTCTTCATCTTTATACTCTATACTACTCTTGCTTAGCATATGTTTGATATTGTTCTTGAGTAGTTACATTGAATCACACACTCACTTAATTGAGCTAAGTGTAAAAGTAATTAATAACATCCACAAGGTAATTTAAAAAAATATAGGTAAACTAAATTGAGAAATCCTATTCACCCCCCTCTAGGATTACTTTAGTGACATTTCACTTGAAAATGGAGGCCAAGCGACAATCGATGATTTAATCGAAGTAAACTTAGGAACCAACAAGGACCTTGACCTACCTTAATTAGTGTTCACCTCTCCCCAAAAGAACAGGCACACTACCTCGAATTTCTTAACGAAAATAGGGATGTGTTCACTTGGAACTATTCCGAGATGCTAAGGTTGGATCCCAATGTGGCAGTCCACTGTCTCGCTATTGATCCTTCTTAGTGGCCCATTAAACTACACCCACGTAAGGCCAGATCTGATATTGCCGACAAAATAGAAGGGGAAGGGGATAAATTGCTTAAAGCTAGATTTATCCATGAGGTTCGATACACAAAATGGCTTACCAATATTGTGCTTGTACAAAAGGAAAATGATCAGATCAGGGTGTGTATTGACTATAGAGACCTTTATAGTGTTTGTCTGAAAGATGACTTCTCGTTACCTCTCACCGAGCTATTAGTGAATGCTACCACGGGGTATGAAGCCCTCTTTTTTATGGATGGGTATTCAGGGTACAATCAAATCTAAATGGCTCCTGAAGATGAGGAAGCTACAGCCTTCCGAATGCCAATTGAAATATTTTGTTATAGGGTCATGCCTTTCAGATTAAAAAATGTCAGTGCAACTTACAAGAGGGCAATGACCTACATATTCAAAAATCTCCCACACGACGTGGTAGAGTGCTATGTTGATGATCTGGTTGTTAAAACTAAACTAAGACAAGATCACATTACCGACTTGGATAGGGTGTTCCAAAGACTTTGGCACTACAAACTAAAGACGAATCCTTTAAAATGTGCATTCGGAGTCTCCTCTGGAAGATTCCTTGGATTCATCATACGACATAGGGGGATTGAGATAGATCCCTCGCATATATTCTACAGTTAGTCTCTAATCTTTCTGGACATTGTCAACCATTGTCTAGGTTAAAGAAGAAAGGAGTCCCTTTTGTAGGAACCAAGCTTGCCAAAATGATTTTCACATCATTAAACAATACTTGTTGAATCCACCGGTACTCATGAGCACCGCTCTAGGTAAGCCGTTTTTGTTATATATTGTGGCCATAGATTCTTTTTTTAGGCTCATTAGTTGCCTAGTATAATGAAGAAGGCAAGGAACACACATTATATTATCTTAGCCGAACAATGGTCGGAGCTGAAATAAATTACACACCCATTGAGAAGACTTGTCTGGCTTTAATTTTTGCATTATAGAAGATAAGACATTGTCTCCTTACTACAATGGTATACCTTATATCAAGAGTCGACTCCTTGAAATATATCATGAGCCATCCTTCTATGCAAGGGCATATCACTAAGTGGAACGTCCTCCTCTCTGAGTTCGACATCCATTATATTCCACAGCGTGCCATAAAAGGTCAAGCCCTCGCAGATTTTCTTACTACACATCCGATACCAAATGGCTCCCCCTTTAATTAAACTTACCAGATGAAGATGTTATGTAGGTACACATAAAGAAAGAATGGGAATACCAATAAATCTTCAAGGATCGGCATTATGTTCATCACTCCATATAATGGCATCATCATGCACTCTCTCACTCTAACCGAAGGATGATCAAATAATGAAACTGAGTATGAGGCTTTAATTGTAGGACTCGAGTTAGCTCTGGAAATCCCCGTGGATGATCTCATCGTTTATGGAGATTCAGAGCTCATTATCCGATAGATGACTGGCCTTTATCATATTAAAAAGCGAAGTCTAACACATTACTTCCAAAGGGCTAAGGACTTAGCTTAATTGTTCCATCAACTGAAAATACAGCATGTCATTAGAGACCATAATGGGTAGGTTGATGCACTCGCTAGCTTGGCCACATTCCTTACACACCCAAGGGATGATTATCTAACCATTCATATTAGAGAAAGAAGGGTCATATCCCCACTGTCAGAAATGGACTAGGATGCTGCCCTCACCTGCACCACCGATCTACAAGAGATCGAAGAGTAGCAACATGATACTATTGAGTCAAAAATAGTTGGAGATGATTGGCATGAGCCTCTCATCCAATACCTCATGGATAGAAAGGAGCCGATCGACCATGTTAAGCATACGAAGATGCGACGGTGTGCCCCTAGGTTCACCCTACAAGGCAACCGGTTATATAGACGGTCGCTAAATGGTATCCTATTACGATGTTTGTTGACTGAAGAAGCAAGCAAAGTAATGAATGAAGTGCATGCCGGCATATGTGGGGGACATCAAAGTGGGCCTAAATTGCAGCATAAGTTAAGAAGGTTATGCTACTATTGACCAACTATGGTTATAGATTACATCGAATACGCCAAATGTTGTCGTGTTTGCCAACTAGATAGTGACTATGGGCATGGATCTGCCGAGCCATTACATACTACATCATGTTTCTGGCCATTTTTTAAGTGGTGTATGGACATTATGGTACCAATCACCCCATCTTCTGCTAAAGGGCATCACTACATTTTGACTACAACAGACTATTTTTCCAAATGGGTGAAGGCTGTCACTCTAAGAAAAATCAAAGCGTCCGACATAGTTTGGTTAGTTAAGATTCATCTTATATATAGATTTGGTGTCCTTGATCGTATTATTATAGATAATGGCCAGCCATTTTTTAGTTCCTAGATATACAAGCTCATGGCTAAATATAATATCAACCTAGAACACTCTTCAAGATACTACTCTCAGGCTAATGGTTTAGCAAAAGCCTTTAACAAAACTCTCTGCAAGATTATAAAGAAAGTGGTATCCAAACATAAAAAGGATTGGCACGAACGTGTTCCTGAAGAACTCTGGGCTTATTGAACTATATTCTATACCCTAACACGGGAGACTCCATACTCCCTTGTGTTCTGAACAAAAGCCATTCTACTGGTATAAATCCAGGTCCCTTCCTTATGAGTCACATTACAGGAAGGCCTAACTGACATAGACGCTGACAAGATTAGCCTCTTTGAACTAGAGACTCTTGACTAGTCTAGACTTGTTGCTCAACAAAACTTGGAACTATATCAAGCCCACATAGTGCGTGCTTACAATAAGAAGGTTAAGCTTCATTCTTTTACAAAGGGCAAACTTGTCCTCCTCGCATGATCACCACTTGACCCTAACAGGAGGAAAAAAGGTAAATTCGCTTCTAAATGGGATGGTCCATATGCCATCGAGAAGGCATATCCTCACGATGCATACCTCCTTAGAGATGTTGAGGGTAACCAAATTCTTCCAGTCACTAATGCTAGATTCCTAAATAAGTACTACCCCTAAATGATAGCTACTAGCCATCAAGGAACTACATCAGTTTGATCATGTTGAGAATAGGTACGTAGGTAGTCTGAGCTTCACACACCTTATATGTAACCGTAGTTTTAAAAAAAATCACTGATTTCCCCGAAAACCAACAACAGTAGCGGGATACAAAATTTAGGCCAAACTCAGTCTTAGGTTAAGGGATCCTAAGGACAAAAAAAGGGAAAAAAACAACAAACAATGCATGATGGAAAGGGTGTGGTGGAAACCCGTATGGGCACTATGAATAAAAACATCCAATCATAGAAAAATCAAATTCTCATTGATCTCATTGAAAACTAGTAATGGCAATGAGAAGCAAAAAATAGGCGAACCCCAGTCCTAGTAGGCAACCACTAAGGAAAAAAGATATAAAATGGCCCAATTACAACAATGGGCACCCAGGATTGCCTTACGATGCGGTTTCAGACTTCTACGGCACCTCAAATTCAGGATGGGTAAATTCAAGCAATTTCATATAAAGTGAAGGCAATACCTCCACATTCCCCTCCACTACATTGTGCGCCGCATCCATATCCTATTGCTCCATGTTAAATTCATACAAAGTCTCTGCAGAAAGACCATGGCATCGCGTACTCTCTCAACCCATTAATTCGCCTCTACAATGATCCACAATAAAGATGGTGTGATGAATAGACTTGGTCGTATGATCTAGAAACCTTTTACAGGCTTTTAAGTGATTCATTGCCCTGTTGTAGCACCTCTTCAGTGCCTCCATCTGGGCCATCAAGTCATTTGCATCCTGTAACAGTGGAGTGACCTCATTCAAGACACGAGTCTATTGACGTTAGGTTAGCCAGGAAAATTTCTTCTTCCTTAAGGCACAAATGAATAACCTCCTCCGGCCCTTTTAGCAGCATGATGTCCCTTGCTTCACCTAGTTCAGACAAGACATCTAGGATACACTCTATGGTGCCTCTAAATTTTAAGTTGTATATGCGCACCTCTATGCAGTATAAGGTATTCATAATTTCCTCTTGGACAATAGGAAGGTCAGCATCTTCAGGCGTAAGGGCAACCGGACAATGAATTAGTGCGTTCCATTCCCTATTGGCCTCCTTTACCTGCCCCTCAATCTCATCAGGAGTAGGATCCATCACTACATCTGCAAGGCAAACCCAAGGGAGTTATAACGATTGAATGTGTAAAATAATGAAAGTACACGTAAGTACAAAATAGGGTACATGCCACAATCAAACAAAAACACGGGATCCTCTTCCTCTATAGGAGTAGGGACATTTTCATCTTGCATTACCTGAAACCTTGGTGCAGTAGAAGACTCGCCTCATTTAGGAATGCTATCTGACCTTCTCTTAGGAGCCATATCCTATGAAATAAAAAGCAGGAAGGGAGTTTAGTACCTTTAGTTAAAGACTTTCCCCTATACAAATCTTCGAATAAGGATTTACTTACTAATACAATCCTTCAAGTCTAATGACAAAATAATAAAAGGGGGGAGGAACCCCCTTATTTATAAAAATAAACAGTCACAACTCTTCGTGAAAAAGTGCACCAAAAGGGGATGGACAAGCAATGTGTTTGCTTTGTTACAACGATTCGAGTTCAAAGTAACATGAAATAGCATGCGTCTTCTAATACAATGCTTCAATTCCACTGTTGGAAGAACGCTATTGATGTCACTTCAGGAACCTACTGTTACAAGGGCATATTATCGCACCTATATGGAAAATACACATATGGCCTTCTTGGGCCTCAAAAACATTATTCATAATCAACTTCCAGTCTACTCATTTATGTTTGACTCTTATAACTCAAACAAATTTGACTCTTATAATGTCAACCATACTCGACTCTTATAATGTCAATCATACATGACCCTTATAATGTCAATTCTACCTGACTCTTATAATGCCAACCCTCTCTAGCCTCTATAATGCCAAGATATATAGTTTGAGTCTTATAATCTTAGCATAATGCCCAACAGGACTAATCCTATGATGTTGGTTCAATATATCTGGACTAGGTAATGCTTATATAAGCACATACTCTACGAGTCCATTTCACATATAAAGGAATATAACCAAAAGCGAGAAACCACAAGAAAGACAATGAATCGATGGTAAGAAACACTTAATTTTATTTCAGTTATCAAAAAAGGTACATCATTCATTTAGGAAAGCTGAAAGAAGATTTCCGCATAAGTCTTCCTCAGAGGCAAGGGAAGCAAGCACTTGATCACCTCATGTAACAAATTCTTCACAGAGGTGGTCCACGGTGGAAGAAACCACAGCGATGCGTGACTCAAGAGCAGCCCCTTCAACTTCCTTTGCTTCCCGAAAGGGTTGTAAGATCTACAATCTGAGCCTATATCTACAATAGCTCCTCCCTAGCACTAGCCAACTCAGCATCAACACTAGCTACCGAGTCACAGATATGGTCAAGGTTTTCTATCAAAGCCTTTTTCTCAGCCTCCGCAACATTCAGATTAGCTTGGGCTTCGACATTGCCTTCAATACCCGAAAGTTCAGTTGCTAGCTCTGACCTCTTTAACAAGGATGTGAAGAACATCACTACGCCTCACTGAAACCCCTCATTATGAATATGGATCTCTACGTCTTCAGCAAGGGCCACTAATACTTTGTCTCATATGCTTATAAGGTTAGGTGAGGAAGGTGTTAGAGTTTTCATTGAATCAAGCATCTCCCGTCGGATTACACGTGCTGAAGCAATCTTGGATGAACGCCTGATAGCACTAGTAGTGCTTACAATCTCATCTGGAAAAGCCAAAAGAAGCGTCAATACTGAAATTTAGGGATAAAATGTACTTTATAATAAGGCATGAAATTTACCATGTTCCATGGAGGAAACTTCAGTGAACTCCTGCCTAGCAAGGATTTCTTCTTCAACAACTAGTTAGGCAACCAAGGAAGAATTAGCACATGAAGATGAATAAAAGTAAACGGTGTAAGAAATAAAAAGTAGCAAATACCTTTTTCAGGTTCAATTGCACCTTGAGGAATGTTATCGTCTGCTTCTTGTGATACAAAAGAGTTAATACCCGATTCAAGAAGAGTCATAATGACCGCTACCTCCTCTTGAACCAAGCCTTCTTTTGCTTGATGCATTTTTATATCTAGCCCTCCTTGAACCACATTATCTCCTTCTGTGATACGTGGAGTGGATGACATAGCAAAATCATCATTAACCTACTCAGTAATAGACTCTACAACTTCACTAGTAACTCTGTCTTGAAACTTCTCAATTCCAGAAGAATGAGTTACCTCAGGCATCTCTACATCAGCAGTAAGGCCAGAGGATTTGCCCTCAGGAGGAATTTCTTTGTTAGCATCCTTTGCTTATTCATTTGTTTTAGTAGTGACAACGGATGTCATCGGAATTGTTTCCTCAGGCTCAATAAGACTACTACCGATGTCATCCAACTCTAATTCATCAATTGGTGGATCGCCTACTCTAAAGTCGTCTGTCCAATGCTGATCATCCTTCTCAAAGCCCTCATAGTGTACTAATTCTTCCATCTCAGATGTAATTATGTCATGCAAATTGTCAATAGGAACCTAGAGGCCTATGAATGCTCCAAAATCTTTAGAAGAGCCACCTTCAGCTTCGTCAAAATTCATTCCTAATATCGACTCACTATGGCCCCGATGTTCCTCAACTGTGACAATAGGGCATGGCTTTTCCATTTGTTCGGTCATTGGAGTTATCTTTTATGTTGCTCGGGCAGTTGGTTCACTTTCTAAAGTCTTTGGAGGACTGACTTCTTTGGAGATTAGGTTTTATGTTTCAGAAGGTGTGAATTATGTTGCTTCTTTCTCAAAAATCTAAGTTCAGAATGGTCGAAAAATAAAAAAACAAACATTTAGTAACATAAAGGAGAAGGATCGTTACTAAGCATATGAAGAGGTAAATTATTTATACCTCAATGTGCTCCTAAATAGGCATCGGTGAGGGAGGATTCCATGGCTCTCGTTCTACGTATACACTTGAAGACCCAGCAGTCTCAGGTACACTCGAGGAAGCCCCTATCTCAGATGTAGAGGAAGGCCTATCATCTTCAATAATTTCTTTCCCTTTAAAGGGGACATAAGGCACTTGTCTTACAGTTTCATGTGATGTAGATACTTCCTAATGAACTTGGTCCACTGCCTCCTCTTCATTGGCTGGCTCACCATCAAAGTGTACAAGTTGATCTGTTGCCAACGAACATTCAACAGCAAGACAAAACTCCTCATCTTCCCCTAAATGTTTCTCTACAGTGCCGTGCATGGATTCAGAAATCACAAAAGGCAGACTTCTTCCCATTACCACCAATTCTCTCTTGATATTTTCCATAAAATTTGGAAGCGTGTCACATGTGAGCATAGAGATGTCTTGGCCAATAGGAATGTAGGCTTGAAGCTCATGTGTGATGACGGACACCTTTTAAAAAAAATCCAAGAAACAACCTTCCAAGCTATATCCATTCATGACAACAATGATGTCCTGCACGCTATTCCCCAAGTTCCATAAGGCCTCGAGTTCTTTCCTAATTAATGTTCAAACCCTGTATATCTATTATTGGGAAGCGTATCATTGAATCATTGACGGTTCCCACGATCTCATGGGTTCTTCAGGTCTAGGGGAAGCAACTTCATGCCCCGTTTGGCTCACTGGCTTAGGCCTTGTAATGGTGAGAACATGGGAATGACGACTAGAAGGGCATACTAAGCCTTGTTCTTGCATTACTAGCAATATGTCAGCCAATTTCCTTTGTTCCTATAAGGTCTGACCCCCTGATACAAATTCCCTTATAGAAGGGATGCTCCTCGCTTACTCTTGTTGGGCTAACAACTGCGCAATCACCTCGCGTGGTTCCTTAAAAGGGTAACCACCAATATCTTCAAAATCATCTTCGTGAATAGGTGATATCCGTTTAGGTTCCCTCACTCTATTAGGAGATGGGATGCGTTGTGGCCCTCTACTACATGAATGATGCCTTGTGCCCCTCTTTCATTTAGGTTTACTAGGCTCTTCGTCTACTTCAATCGTTAAAGGGGAGGGTGAAGCTGAACTCCCTTCCTCCTGAGAACTATGAGACCTCTTATTAGACCGTTTGGACCATTACACAGTTGATGTCTTCATGGCCAGTGTCTTATTAATGGTCTTGTCGACCATTATTAATGTACTTTACCTATAATCAAAGATTACATGGGAGTTGACTCCATCTTCATTATACCTTATTATAGAAAAGAATGAATTATACCACCATTTGGCATAACGATAATCGAACTAGAGATTGTCTTGCTCAGCCATCTCATCTAGAATAATTGTACGGCTACCCATTCTAGACCGTAAAAAATACAGGTATGCTTCCTTGATCTTCTCTAAGCTGGTCGTTCTACCCACCATCCTCACCAGAGTAGGAAGAGAAATAAGCCCCTAAAAGCATGAGAATTGGCGGGAAAATCTGTGTAGATTATAGGCTTCAATATAAAAATGATTTCTCTTCTCGATGATAAAGATCTGCTTCGAAGGGAGCAAAAATAAGCCCATGCATCTCTGGTGAGCGATCCTTCATCTACTAGAGTCTACTTGCCAAATAAATGGTCTGGGATAATAACAAGTTTTTGTGAAAGTAAAATAAAGCAGAGGGCCATAACACTGTCTCTTCTTGATGGTTCTTCAGCATGTTGATATAAGAAATAGTACTTAGATTTTTCTCCCCTCTTGATAAATGAAAGGGAAGTGAAGGCCCAGCCATGCGCATAAATATTGAAGAGGGAGGTATGCTAATTTTTCACATATCCGGTCTGTTTCAAGACCCTTTTCTATAATGCTTCGTAACCCGTTGTATAGACAACAAAGACTAGGGATCACTAGATTGATACGAACCCTGTCGGCCAAGTTCTCAATGGCAATAAATACTCCAAGGCATATCCACTTACCCACATTACTTGGTAGGGCCCACCCACTCAAGAAAGTTGTGTGAACTCCGGCTAAGAATGTAGGACCATCCAAATCAATGTTATATTGAATGTTGTCTTTAGTCCATGGAAAAGGTTTACCGTCGGGAATTTTACCTGATGGGCCTTTACAGATACGTCCAATTCTGCTCCCATACAAGACACTTATGTCGTCAAACTTGGAAAAAACTTGAAATAACAAATAACCTTTAACATGTGGGAGAAAGCATCTCGAAATGAGCATTGAAAGGGATGTATTCTTCCATTAGTCTCCCTTCAAAAGATAGATGGCTTACACCAATGAACTCCCATAGAGGGAAGGGGACCGACCTATCTTGAGAGATTTCCTCCTTTCCTTCTCTTTCTTTCTTTCTTTCTTTCTTCTTCTCTTTCTTTCTCTCTTTCTCTTCTCTCTTTTATTTTCTCTCTTTCTTTTCTGATTTTTTTTTGTTTAGAATTGTTCCCCTCTCCCTTGGACAAAATGGGGGATATTTATAGATAGGGTGAAGGGGGTGAGGTGAAGAGGGTGAAGTAGAAGGAGGTGAGGTGGTTAGTGGAGGTGAAGAGGTGGAAATGGGTGGTGGGGAAGTGAGGTGAGGTGTGGGGTTCTAGAAGAGGGTGTGAGGTATGTGGCTGAAATAAGGAGGTGAGGGATGAGTGGAGAGGCAATGTGGTGAGGTGGGGTCTTCTAGAAGGTCCTAGAGAGGGGGGTGAGGTGTGTGGA
>JAOXJP010038894.1:0-16488 GCA_025762735.1 Platanus orientalis
CGTTCAAACTTCTCATCTCCTTAGGCAATGAGACTTATAGACTTCCTTTTGTGCTATTGTAACATTTTAATTTCATTTAATGGTTCCAGTAATTAGCTCAACATAAATTAACTTTAATTTTTCTTTTTCTTTCTTTTCACGAAATTATACAATATTCAATTCGTTTAGTTTCATGTCAAGGTACATTGCCTTTAGGTTTAACTTTTCATTAATCTTAAGAAGATTTGAATCTTCTTCAGATGTAGTATTGTTGTCATGCTCATTGGAAGAGTTTTGTTGCAGTTGGGAGATTGATTTTTCCAAAGAACTTTTCTTTTCAATCAAATCCTTGTTCTCTTTTTTAAGCTTCTTGTTGATCTTGGCCAATTCCCAGGATTCACTGTAAAGTTTGTCATAGGCTTCTTGAAGGTCTTATTCACCTTCACCCTCTTCTTCTTCACCTTGACTTAGAGTACCCTTAGGTACTTCCTAAGTGAATGCAACAAATGCTCTTACTTTGTGGGAAAAATCATCTTCATTACATTGGGATTATACATCTGATTCATCTGAGTCATCATCCCATGTGACATCCATTGCTTTATTATTATTATTTTTTCATCATTTTCTTCTGCTTGTTTATACATTTAGAAGCAAAGTGACCATGATCCTTGCATTCATAGCAAATGGCTTCCCCTTTAGGAAGTGTCTTACTCTTAGAATTAGGATTTGGTCTTTTGGGAGGGAGTTTCTTCCTAAAACCCTTTGCATTATTTCTAAATAACCGTTTAAATTTGTGTGCAAACATGGCCATCTTCATCCGAATCATTATCTAGACTAGGGGTCTCTTCCACTTTTAGAGCAACACTTTTCTTTCTGCTAGGGGGTCTAAACTTGAGTTCAAAAGTTTGCATATACCCTATTAGTTCTTTCAATTTCATTTTATCCACATCTTGGCATTCTTCTATGGCTATGACCTTAGGATAAAATCTATCGGACAAAGATCTAAGTATTTTTCTAATGATTTTAGGATCCTTGATGTTTTCTCTAAGTCCTTTCATTGAGTTGATGATGTCTTGGAGTTTTGTATGGAAGCCGATGAATTCCTTGTCTTCTTCCATTCGGAGGGTTTCAAACGTTGTGGAGAGCATTTGAAGCTTCGATTGCTTCACTGTGTTTGTTTCCTCATGGGTAATCTCAAGGAGGTTCCATACTTCCTTAGCTGTTAATAGACTTGAGACTCTTATGAACTCGTCTTGGTTGATCGCACAGACAATTGCATTCAACGCCTTATAGTTGGCGATGTATGCATTATTTTCATTTTTGTCCCAATCATTTTCAGCTTTATCCTTAGGTTTGGTGTATCCGTTTTCTACGGTGAATCAAACACTTAATTCCATGGATCTAAGGTAAATAATTAAACGAGCCTTCCAATAATAGTCGGTTTGTGGTATATCCTTTCATCCTTGGATGCCATAGTGAATAGGGATTAACTAAGGATCTAACTCAGGTTGTTAGGCCCACTAAAGATCAACCATTTATGATACCAATTGAAATTCTAAATCCGAATTGATCCTAGAGGGGGTGAATAGAATCTCCCTAGTTTTTTGATTTTCTTTGATTAGGCATGTATTGTCTACTTAATCTAATTGTTTTTGACAAATTCTATGAGATTTAATTTCAAGATACAATACTATGCTTCTATATTATTTTATTTTGCAATAACAATTTCTTCATGTTGTGTAGTACCACTAGGAGTGAGCATGGGCCCGGGCCAACCTGAATTTGGATTGAAAAAGCTCGACCTGAGATAGGCCCGATAAGGCCTAGGCCCGGCTTGAGGCCCAAACTTTTTTTTAAGGCCGAGCTTGGACTTATTATCATAACAAGAATAAGATGAAAAAAAAAATGAAGTCAAAGAAAATGGGCAATTGGGCTTTAAGATTTGGACTTGAAGCAGTAAGATTGAGTTTCAAAAACTATGCCAAGCTCACCTTCATCTTAGCAAGCCAAGCTTGAGCTCAACACCTCAGGCTTGTGACAAGCCCAAGCCTAAACTAGGAAAAGTTATACTCATTGACACCCCTAATATAACCTATGTACTTCTCTACATTTTTTAGTACAATAGTGATTTTCTTGATAATAATAAGAATTTCTTTTTTTAATTTTTTATGATAACAGATTCATTAAGAGAGGAACAATAAAAATCTCTTGATTTGAATATACTAAATAACTCCCATTTAAAATATTTTAAGTTATTGTAAGTCTATCAAAAAAAAAAAAAAAAAAAAATCTTATCTCTTATACTTCAAACCACAATCAAATTATTTATCCCTAGTGATTTGATAATGATAACTCCTTCTAAAGAGCCCATGTACAAGATGTTGAATGCCATGACACATTTCCACAAGAACCTTATATATATGGGAATAAATGTTGTCTAGGATTGTGTATGTCCTACAGTGTCCTACACATAAAGGCTAGGTGCATAGGGTTAAAACTATAATAACAGTTTTCAAATGAAAAAATAGGTACCCATAGATTAATATTTTATTATTTACAATGCCTTTATAAATCAAGTAAACTTATATAGCTTAGTTGGTTAGAGTGTTTGCTTAGTAAGTGAGAGGTTGTGAGTTCAATTCTTATTACAAAAAACATTTTTCTCAAATTGATGAGCCGGTTCGGGCCCATCCCGAGGCCTGATAAAATTATAAGGGCCCAGGCCCAGGCCCGAAGCATAATGAGCAGGCCTGGGCCTAGGCCTACCATGGCCTGGCTTGAGCTAGACCCATGCCCACCCCTAAGTACCACCAATTCCACTGAGTGTGTGCTTTAATGACCAAAATTGAAATATTGTCAATGAATTATTATATTGGGCAATATGTCCAGGATGTTTAGTGCTTATGTGTTACCTTGTTGAATTAATTAGTAGTTAGTTAATCATAACATGAGCACAAGATGAATGTATGCAATTTGCAAGAAACACAATTAACACACAACATAAAGTTTATAGAGGTTCGGCTTCTTTGGGGCCTACATCCTCTCAAGAAGCTCCTCACTGAGTCTATACATTTTATTAATCAATTCAAATGCTTATAAGGGGAAATTTACAAAACCCTAATGATATAGTTTACATTCGATGTCTTTGATGAACGTGTCTACCACCCTTGGTGTCTCCGGCGAGGGTTAAATCCAATTCCGATGTCTAATGGAAACACAACAAATCACATAAAATGATGAGATGTAGTATTAGGTAATGCCTCTACAGTAGGCTAATAATACTTGATGTAGTTCAAGATCGTGCCTCTTTGAATAGGTGGATTTGATTAGTGAGTTTTACCTTAAGAGATCTAACTCTTAGAGGTTTTTGAAGTTGTCGGGGAGTTCATATGATCACAAGCACCTCCTTGAGAGTTGGAGATACGATGGAAAAGGCTTAGTAACTTCTACAAGTTTCAACACATGAACAATTACTTCAAGAAGAAGGACAAAGCACAAGACTTTCTCGCAAGAATTTTCAATATGTTCAATGTCTTTTTCATATTTATTTTAGGGTTAGTAGAACCTTTTTATAGATGTTAAGTTGTGCATAAAATCCTAAGAAAGATCTGAGCCACATGTCTAAAAAATTACTAAAAAAAATTATACTTTTCGCCACTAGACCGATGTGCAAATAAGCAACTTGGTCCAGTCTGGACCAATCCACTTTTTTTGGATCAGTCCAAGACTCTCGGGTCCACTTGGTGCCTAGTCTGAAACATCTAGACCGGTTTGCAAAATTGCGGATTGGTCCGGTTTGGCTTGGTCCGCAATTTTGTGCACTGGTCTAGACCTCCCAGTCTAAATTTTGTGTGTGCTTTGTCTAGCTCCTTTTCCTTCAAATTTTTCATTAAATTTTGTGTCAAGAACGCAACCAATGAGAGCTTTTCTTTAAGGTTTGGGTCTGTTCTTCTATATGCAATGTGTGGTTTTATTTCAACCATGTTACTTGTATTTACCTAATGAGATCTAAGCCTAGGGTGTGCATGGATTGTCTGACTTGTCTTCTTCATGTCGCACTTGACCATGTCATTTGTCCAACTCCATGTTTTTTTTCTTGTTTTACACGTAGGGCTTGACACTATACTCAGACACACTTTACATTACACCTTTGGTTGGAATTGACAACCACTTAACGCAACAATAAGTTGCACACCCGCGTCTGGTGATTCCGGTGAATGCACAATGGTGCTTCTGATGTCTCTGATGGAAGCTCCAAGTGATAGAAGTTGGATGAGAATAGGTCTCAATAGTAGTGCCAGATTCTTTGCAATAATGATTTCGCATGTACAAACAATGAAGGCTTTTGCTCTTGAGCTTTTTTGGGTTTCTTAAGTTAATAAACTCCTAAACACAATCCAATGAAGATGCACCAGGTGTTAGGCCTTGGAATGGTGTGGTTGAATGCCTCATACCAATGAATATATGGTTTACCAATGAAGAGAAAAAAAAAAACGGTTCTAAAACATCAAGAATTCTTCCAATCTTTTCAAAAGTCGTCTCAAGACCTAGTGAGGTCTTTTATAATTATAAATGGTGAGATCTATTTCTTTTGGAAGGCTTTAAACGGAAAACAAATCACAGTCTTCACTTTTGTGAGTTGTAATTTTTTTCTCCAAATCTAACAATTTGGATCAATCCAGCTATTTTGATCGAGCCAGATTTTTTATCGATCTAAAACTGCTTTATCGAACCAACATTTTTCTTATCAATCCGAAGAAACTGGTCTCAGAGTGTTCTTTGCCTTATCGATCCAAATCCAAACTTGGATTGATCTAGGTTCTAATTGATCTAAAACTGCTTGATTTGATCCAAATTTTGATCAATCGAACCCTTGTTTCTAAACTTTTTACTTATTTTGATTTTATTTTTGAACCAGAGTGTGAGGCCTTCTTCTATGGCTTAGGACAGGTTAATCTACACAAACCTAGGTATTTGTTTTGGTCTTTACTCACATATCAACCTTTGTATTAATTTTACCTTTTTGGATCCCAAGTTGGTACTTAAAGTGCCTAGAGTAACAGTGTAACATTCCGTAACACTCTTAAAGGGTAAAATGGTAATTGAACATACTCCAGGTAAAATTTGTTGCTTAACATTGTTAAACAAACCATAGAAGGGTTCGGGACCCAATTGAACCAATTGGAAGTGGGGACAAACCAAAATAGGCCATGATCTTGTCAAGTCCTAAAGTTGATCCAAGTGCATTTTTGAAGTAACTTTGTAGGCAAACCTAGACCAACCCCAAAATAATTCGAGGGCAAACCATAAAACAAACAATGAGTGAATAAAAGTCTCTTAAAGGAAGTTATGATTGTTTTTCCATGATGTGTCTATGCTAATAGGCTAATAGATTTGATGCAACTTTAAAGCTAAACCTATAAGAATCCTGAATGAATTAGTTAACAAATCTTATATCATATGAAAGGTTTCGAAGTCTAGTTTCCAACGAATAAACGACGATTGTTTTAGATCTGTATCGAGAAAGTTACACTTGTTTAAGTGCATAGGGGTAAAAACTAGAAAAAAGAAGAGAATCGGGCACCTAGCCTGATCGATTGGGGGAGGTGCAAAGACCCAAATTGGATCCAGGTTCACATGTGGATTACTTTTTTGGGTTGGAAATCCCCATGCGATGACTCTAAATCCCCTTTTTTTTTACCCAATTAAGGTTTGTTTGACACAAGGAGAGGGAATTTGGAAAGGAGAGAGAAACATTGGGAAGAACTTGGGACAAGAGAGAAGATCATCTTCTCAAAATCTTGGTAAGGTGCACAAAAATTAGATCTAGCTTAGATTAAGGTTCATTTACTATTTTCTACTCTAGTTTATGGTTTCTAACCATGGATTTATTTGTTTGCTCATAGAAGAAGGAGAGAACCACAAAGGCAAATGTGTTTTAGGAAAGGATTCCTTGGAGCATTGAAGTTTTGAAAGATTGGTGAGTGGATATGTTATTTATGCACACTTTTTACTTGGTGATGGATCTTAGTTTCTTAATGTGAGCATATTAGTTAGTAATTTCCTTATTAATCTCCATGATCCCTTGGGTTATGGAGCCATGTTCTTGATGATGGAGCTTATGGGATGGTTTAGTTGATCTATAATCTAATTGAAGAGGTTTAGGAGCTTGATTTACATGAAATGTGGGATTTGGAAGATTCTTGGTGGTGTGTGTTGGATAGCCCATTTGATTTCCCCTTTGAATTCTTGTTTCCTAATGTTTTCCCTTACTATATACATGTCTTTTGGATACCCTTAGATTCCTTGCATAAGTTTATTATTTTCTTTAGTGAATTCCTTCAAATTCATGTTGGCTTATAGAAATTTGTGCAATTCTATTGATTCCTATGTTAAGATCTTAGAATTTATGTATAACATTGGGCTTTGCATCCATTAGAAATGTTTGGTGGCATAAGCATGTTATCCCTAGCATGATTTATCTTGCACCTTCATGGAGCTTGTTACTTGAGTTTTCTATGTAGATTTTAGTACATTGAGTCACTTAGTTTTATCATCGTTTGCATATTAGTTTTTGGATTCTTCAGAAGTTAGGATGCATGGATATTTTCCATATATGGCACATTTATGTAAAAATCATTTTTCTATACATGAGCATAGATTTGGCGTTGGATTTGTACATGGGGTTTTGTTGCGATATACCCTTAAGTGGGAAAATGCCTTTGAACTTGTCTCCCTAAGTAGGTTAGTCTTTAAGGCTTTAGGTACCCAAGAGCTAGGTCACATCAATTAGAGAAGATAGTACTAGTTGCCCAAATATTTCTATATGTATACGGTCTTTATGATTGCGGAAACCTTTATATGGATTAGTCTTTATGGCTTCAGGTATCCAATCGCCAGGTCACATCAATTGGCGAAGATGACACTAGTTTCCCGAATATTTCTATATGTATACAATCTTTATGACTGCAGAAACCCTTATACGGGTTAGCCTTTATGGCTTTAGGTATCTAATTATCGGGTCACATTAATTGGTGAAGATGACACTAGTTTCCCAAAGATTTCTATATATATACGTTCTTTATGCCTACAGAGACCTTTATATGGGTTGGCTAGACATAGCCTCGGAAGACTCCTTTGTAGGTTAGCCTTTATTGCTTTAGGTACCTAATCACTAGGTCACATCAATAGGTGAAGATGGCTCTAGTGGCTCAACATATGGTACTAGATTTGTTGGAGACCCTACATGGGTTATATGGCTAGCTTTGGATTCGGATTCGGATTTTTTCATGAACCTTCATAGGTTCATTGGTATTTGAACTATCGTGGGTTTTGTCACATGACATGAAATATACTTTATAACTCGACATGCATTTATTTATCTATGTAATATATGATAGTTAATACATGGCATATGGCATGTAGTTTTAGTACATGCATGTTTGAGACTATCTTGGTTTGGATTCTTATTCAGTTATTTCAGAAAATGAGCATACTTGATTCTAGTAGAGATACATGCATATTATTGTTGATGTATGCATTTATGTACTCAATTTTCCTCCTCTACTTTGGATCACTCTAGCTTAAGGGTGGAAATTCATGTTGGCGGGTAGGGTTTGTGTCGTGTAAAGGTAGTGGTATAAGACTATTTTGGTCAACCCCAACCCGACCCATTTATTAATCGTGTCAAAGCGGGTCGACCTGTTTTGATCCAAAACACATTTAGGGTCAACCCTAACTCGCTTATTTTTGTGTTGGGTTGTGTTGGGTTCGCGGGTTATGTGGTAATTTATCTTGGAGAGTCGGGTTAGTTAGGTTCATGTCGTGTCAAGGTAAGGGTATAAGACCATTTGGCTCAACCCTAACCCGACCCATTCATTAATCGTGTCAAAGCATGTTGATTTGTTTTGACCAGAAACACGTTTAGGGTCAACCCTAACCCGCTTATTTTCTTGTTGGGTCATGTCGGGTTCATGGGTCGTGTCAAACATCGTCACCCCTACTCTAGCTACTACTTTTCTTGATTTGTTTCCTTTTGATATTGTATAAACTGCATATCCTCCTACTAAGTCTGTCAAGCTTACCCTAATTGACATCACTCAGATGATTAGGCGTCTAGGTATCAAGCGTGTTGCTTAGGACGTGGTTTGTGTTTGAGAAGTTGGGAGTTTTGGACCAATTATTTTTTATTCATTCTTAGGCTACTTTCTTTGGAGAGGTGTATATTTCTTTACTTTGGTTATACCTGTGGGGCAATGGATTGTACATACATTTGTGGGCATGTTGAGGTTCTTTACTTTGGAAATTATGATATTTGGATTTGATGTCATCTTATTATTTCTACTATACTTATTTTGGATTATTCTACTGTGATGTACTTAGTTTAAATGAACTTAAATATATATGAAATAAAAAGATAACCAATTATATGGAAGGTAATGTGAATAGATAAGAGGGTTGATGGCACACTTTGAGTTCGTTGGTCTCCCCACTATGATAAATGGGTTCAGGGCAGATCATTCCCATGTCACAGATCTAAACCTGTCTCACTACTCGGTTCGCGGATTCAGGTTGTGATATGAAGCCTAAGACATCTTAACGTTATTCACAATGTAGCTCTATGTCTCTTGAATTTATGGCTTCTCTTCATCTGGCTTTGAGTGTTGTTTCTTCTTGATCTTTTCCTGGACTTGGACTTATATGACTCTTAAATTTACAATTACACATACATGTAAGTCTACATACAAAACCATCTTAACATAGACATTTTTAGTGTGGAATTGACAATTATACAATTTACATCAATAAAAAAGTGGCATTATATGTGCGTCACCGATCGTAATAGATGGTCTTACGAGTAAAAGAGGATCTGAGCCCCATTGTCATGTGCTGGTGAGACTTCTCTATTTAAAATGGAAATTATTTGAATTCATCTCATCTAAGTAGAATAGTCCTGATCCTTTCATAATCGTTAAACTTCTGGTAAACGTCCTATAAATTTTGTTGGTTGACATGTGGCACAAAATTAAAACACCAATCTCATCTTTCCCCTTTTATTGATTTTTTTGCCATGTGTTGACCACTAAAAATTTTAAAATATTAACAGAAATTTAGTGATCAGGTGAGGATGAGGAGGATTAGAAAATGGTGGAAGAGTGGGATGGTGAAGTTTAGTAACCTAGGTCCTCCATTCTAAGTAAGTTTTTAGAATTTTTTTACTACTCCATCTTTTTCATTTTTAGATATAGTTTCTCAGTGAAAATAATAATGGACTAAACAGCCTAAAACTGAGGATTAGTCTACTAAGTGCAACTAAAATCTCATTGTTAACTATTGAGGCAAATAAATGCAAAATTCTCTTTTCACCACGATTTATTAAGCACCAAGGATTATCAACCAAAGTGAATTTCTTCTTAATTGTAGTTAAACCATGTTGAATAAGAAAAAGATTATCTTCCAGAGAATTTTGTTTAAAATCTTTTTCTTGTTTTGTGAAGGGGAAGGAAGAGAGAGAAAATGATTGTTTGTGATGACACAAACCTATGTAGGTGTGCCATTGATTTACACATGATGTGTTTTTTGAATTTGATGTCTCTTTTTGGACACCTACTTTTTCAACTGAGCAATATTTTGAACGTTTTTAACCCCTAAACCCACATGTCAGCTTATAATTCACCATATATACTATAGAGACTTTTTCATCACAAAACATTTAGAGGTAAATATAATATTTTGGAAGCAAATGTTATGTGACCAAAATTGATATGACCATGTGTGATGTACACTATAACACCAAATTTCGTGTAGTTCTTCGAGGAACGTGTGAAACTCAAGGTGTTTAAACTCCCAACCTTTTGAGGGCTGGTTTATTATTTTATGTGTGGGGACTCTTACTCCAAGCCTCTAAGAGACTTGTTAATTACAACAGTCAATGACAAACTTCTGATTTCCTAGTTGTTACTCGACTTGTAAGAGACAAGTTTCCATGAAGAATGTAAACATGTAATACATTAATGGAATGCAATAAAAAAATACAAGAGCTTCTCTTTCTCCTCTTTTACAATTTTTGACTTTTACCTAGCCTGAGATCAACCTCATATTCATCAGCTTGGGCTTTCTCCATTATGCGTCACAGAGGTAAGGTTGACATGCTAGCAGGAGGATGTTGGCTTTAGATTTGGAAGGTTTGCTTAGTAGGTAAGTGCCACTCACGAGGACAGCTTTGAAGAGGTGAAGCTATCTCCTGGGATAGGTTTTAGATTCTTGAGAGAAGTCTCCAAAAATCTCTCCTTTTCACATGAGCGAGTCTTCTTATATTGGCATTGGAGTGATTATTTTACATGCACACGTGGTCCCTCTTTTTCAGCTTGACTTTAGATTTTGCATGGACAGGTGTCAACATGGTTACTTTTGGTTGGTTCAATGGATATTCTTGTTTTCGGTCAAACTTCTTTCTTAGTAAGACTCTGAGCTGAACTGTATTTCAATCCCTTAATTTGAGGGATTTCTCGGATGCACATGAGTCCATTTAGATTAAAACTCTCCTTAAACAATTATGTATATTTTCTGAGATGCTGTAGATTTGATTAGAATTGCTAGTGAGTAAGGCTATTTCTGGCATGTGGGGTCCATTAACAATTGTCCTTTTGAGAATCAAGTTGCAAATCCAGTCTTTCATCTCTTCGCGAAACATTGTTTATTTCTTGTGAGATGACCTTCGCAAGGTATTTGTCCCTTGTGAGGTACTGTTTGTAGGGTACTACTCATCACTCGCAGTGGTACTCCTTTACAGGGTACTGTTCATCACTCATGGTGGTACTTCTTCGCAGAGTATTTCAATAATTCTATGGAATTTTTCATGTCAATAGTTGCCCCTTTAGAAACTTTGCCACATGGCACCTGCAAGAAGAGAAGTTTTTGAACCATCATTGTGAAGTGACGCTCATTTAATGCTACATCATGAAAGGACCCTTTTACCTTTGCTTTTTAAGCGCATGATTTTTAAATGATAGCGTTGAATGATAGAAATACCCTTCAAAGTATAAAAGTCATTATGTCATCTTTTTTTTTCAACCATTTTTGAGAAAATTTGAAGTTTCTTAGACAATTTTGAAATCCGCAAACATTCCCCATTACTGAGAGCTTACTTTTTTGCAATTTTGTACTTCTGCTTTCAAACCCAAAATCTGAACCATCTTCTTTGTCTTGGTCTCACAGTCCTTTGGTGTAATTTTAAGGGTCCTCACACCGGTAGGGCAGAAGTTCTTTATGATTTTTGAGTTCTTGAAACCCTAGGAAACCCTTCTGCTTCATTTTCTTCATTCTTGGTGAGTACCGGCTCTTAGCCCAGATACTTTTTCAATAATGATGTTTATTGTATTCCCGTGACTATTTTGAGATACTTCTTGTGCTTTTTGAAGAGGGTTTGAGTATCCTAGGGAAAGAATGCTTTTTTTGGTATTCCGATCATCTTCTCCAGTGATGATAACTGCTCCGGCGAGCCTATCCAACCAACGAGCTAGACTCGCGATGGTTGTTAACTGGCTTCGCCATAGGTTCCTCGCGACGTTGGATAGTGTCGTGAGACCTCCTTTGTGGATGATGTTACAACAAGTAACTATGATGTGTACTCCCTTTATTATTATTGTTCCCTTTGCGGTCATACTTCCCCTTTATTACTGCTTTTAACTTCTACTACTTTACCTCTTATTAGGTCTTGAAGTCATGGTTCCTGTGATTGACACTCACATCTCTAATGTTTGGCGAGGTAATTTTTTTGTTTGTTCATGATGCTTTATTTCCTACATCCTTTCATCTGTTATTGGTGTTTGTGACATGATTTTGTAGATGCTCCTGTCATCCTCGTCAATCCATCTACTCTTACTGGAAGGATCGTCGCTCATAAGATCAAACAGGCCCTAGTTGCACATCGTGGACTCCTTGAGGATGTGGCTTCGATTGGTCCCGACACACCAAATCTTTCCAATGCCTAGGTTGATGCTTTCATAGCCTCAGATTGAACAAGACGTCCATAATGAGGGGGTGCGTCGTGCCGTGGAGGTTTATTTTGAAGTCTTTATGGAAGGTGTTTCAATACAAGAGGCACTTGAGTAACCCGACTCGGATCCCTCTCTTATGGCTGAAGTGTGCAAGAAGGAAGGAGTAGCCAAAGCTCTGCTTATAGAAGAAAAGGCCGTGCATACACGGATTACTGAGAATGTTAAGGATATTGAAGAGAACATTCGCTGCATTGAAAAGTACATGCATCACTACATCAAATTAGACGGTGAACACGTAGCTTTGATTGCCGAACATGAGGAGTTAAAGAAAAGTTTTGCCGAAGTGAAGATAGACATAACATGTTCCAAAGCTAAGGTTGAGGTGGTCAAGAAACGGAAACGGGACCTTTTAGACCATTATCAATTGGTATTCAAGAATCTTTGGGTTGCCTTTAGGATGCCTGCTAAATGACAATGTAGTGCCCCGTCTTTGTAACACTTGAATATCATTCTATATTTTCATTTTAAATAAAATAAAAATTCTTGTTTTTGTCTTTGTGGACGTGGGGTGCCCACTTTGGCTCGCTCGGGGCGAACCCCTTTCTGTGTGAGGGTTGGGCTTTGCTTGGAGTCGCCACTAACTCGGGTTTTAATCAATGGAGTTGGATGTCGGTTCTCCTCTTCCTCTTTGGGGAAGAGGGGAAGTCTAGATCCGAACGTCTAGGGTTTAACTCCTAAAACTACTCTGTGTTCCTAAGATTTAGGGTAAGTTGTTTGGTTGCACTTGGGGAAGGTGTTAGGCACCCAAAATACCTACATTTTTAGGGCAGCTTCTCTCATTCATACAAGTTTTAGCCCATACTTTGTTAATGCTGAATTTAAAGTTTGTTGGATTTCTCTCAGGCCTAACGTCTGAATTTAATTCAAGGTGAAAATCGAGTGTTGGCTTTTGAACAGTCCATAAACTGTTCTTTATTTTGTCCTATTCTAATTGTAGGAGATCCCTCATAGGTTAGGTCTTTAGAGGGATGATGGACCCCTCTAAATGGTTCACTGGTTGGTCCCTTAGAGTTAGGTATTAACCCTAATGGAAGAGAGAGAAAGAGAAATAATTTTTTTTTGTTTTACAGGCTTAGCGCCTGTTTTTTATCTCAACGCCTGATTTTTCAATGCCTAAATTTTAATTTATGGTGAAAATCAGGTATTGGGGAAACTGATCAGATCAACACTTTCATGCAATCTTTTAAGGTGGTTTGGTGGGTCCCAGCACTGTGGGACCCTTGATTTGGGTTCAGAGAAGTTTTCTATGGTTACACTGTGCAACCCTAGGGGTCTTGGATGTAGGCACATGGAGATATGATCTCCCAAAGTAGGCCACATCATTTGTTATAGGCATAACGCCTATTTTTTGGCTTGATGCCTGAATATTCAATGCCTGGGGAAATTCAGGCATTGGGTACTAAACCAGCAACCCTTTTGGGTTTTTGGGCCACGAAAAGTGGGGCCCAAAGGGGCAGGGTTTTCCTAGGTCTATGTACTAACTCTAGGATGAACTCACACTTAGCTAAATTTTGAAAAAAATGTGATTTTTAAGCCCAGGCTTAATGCCTAAAATTCACGCCAACCCTTGAATTTCTATCCAATGTCTGAAATTAAATTCAGGCATTGGGACAAAAATAAGGCCCCATAAAGGTGCATATGCATAGGATTGAATTTCAGAAGTGTGTCATGAGATAAGGCTGGAGAAGAATCAAGGCTCTCTGGGGTGGGTCCCAGATCTCTATGCATGATTTTTCTCCTGACGCCTGTTTGTTCAAGCGTTAGTTACTGGGAGAAAATCCAACAGCTGAATTTCTCGATTTTGGAGTCCTTAGGGTTTTGCAAAATTTGTGAAATTAAGCATGCTAGTAGGGGATATATACATGAACATCATATAAAAATTTGAGCTTCAAATCATGCATAGAAAATTCAAACTAAAATCACCAATATTCATTAAAACTAGGTCTCAAAAGACCCGATTTTGGGAGTCTGTTTGGAGGGCCATCTCGAGGCCTTCTACAGCTCCTAAAATCACAAAATTAAATCTAGTATATAACACATGTATCTAGTCTAACATAGTTAAATTTGGGCTCAAGAAGACCTCTACAAAAATCACAAGAAAATCAGCATAGAAAAAAGTAAAAAATAAAGACAGGTAGAGGCTGTTGAGCCTCTACTGTGTAACCCGAGTTAGAGTAGTGCTCTAGCATGAATTGGACAACATAACAACATGCTTATTTAACATATGATAAAGGGGAAAGTGAATTTAACTTGGGTTTAGGCTTACCTTGGGTCTAAAATGGCCTAGGGTTTGCAAATATTCTTTTTTCCCTCCTCTTCTTCTCCTTTTTACCTTAGAGTTTTTAGGGTTCTTGTTGCCAACCCAGGGCTGCACAAATTTGGGGCTATTATAGCCCCAAATTAGTGTAATGGAGGGTTGGGATTGAGCTTGGGGTTTGCTAGATGGAGGGTTAGGATGATGTCTATCCTAAAATAGGTGGAGGGCAAGGATTGATTTAAGCTAAGGGGCATGGATAGGTGAGGTGACTAGATGGAGGGTTGGATTTAAGTTGTTTTAATTAAATAGAGGGTGAGATTGGGGGTGTGTTATTGAGCATGGATGGGAGAAGTGCATGGGAGACATGGGTGATGCCTTTTGGCAAAACCCTACTGGTTGCAATGTTCAAGGGGAATGCATAGGATGCCTAATGGGGGGTGTGATGGGCTCTCTAGGGTTTTGAAATTCAGGGTTCTAATCCAAGGGAGGAGGGTGAAAAATCAGATGGAAAGATGCCAATCCAAGGGCTGCCAAAATTGGCCTTAAGGTGTGAATGCATTTAATGCTAAATATCTTAGCTTTAGCCCATTTAATGTTTTTTTTTTAATTTTTCGAACCCTCTCTCTGTCGTCACTCCTTGTGAGTTCTCAAGCTTGAAAGTCAGCTCAGTCAATGTCAATCTTAGAGGTCACAGATGCTCTGGTCGCACTGATTCAGTCGGAACCAAATTACGAAAATGGTAAATGAGTGAAATCAGGGTTTTTAGACCTGAAAAGCTCTCAGATGCATTTTGAAAGGGCAAGATGGTAAAATTGATTTGAGAATCTCCCAAGGATAGATGACCTTGGGTCCAGATGATCCACAGCTTTTGACTACACGAGATTAGGTACCTGAGTAGGAAATTAGGTCAAAAAACATTTTTTGAGCTATTTGACAAAATTGGATAGTGAATGCTACTACTTCTTCTGTAAAATGCCGCCATGGGCCATATTTGGGGGATTTGAAGCTTGAGGAATCTTGGAGCTACAAGAGTTGACAGATTGGTCATTGGATTCCAGGGCAGTTACCAAGAGTTTTTTGAAGCAAAGTCGATTGAACAAGTTATGTTTCTATATCTGCCTAAAGTCAAGTGAAATTGAATGGCCGGATATTCTCTAAACTAGGAGTTTTTGAAACGCTTTATTGAGGGCAAGGGTGAAATTGAGAAAATGGCTCTGACCTTGTTGCATTCGAAATCTAGCTAAACTTTTAAGAGCACTTCACGTGCTGAATACGGATGAAACACGCTTTTTCAGTGTTAAGGATAAATGATTGCTTGGGCCATGGATTTTCTGCAAATTAGCATGGATCTGATAGTTTTATAGCTCTGAATTTACTGTGGTGTGGCCACTGACTATCTGAATTTTTTATTTTTGGTGCGCACCCGTGAGTCGTTCAAGCACCTGATTTTTAGACCTGAGTTTCCATGCTTTTTGGAGTATTTGAGGGAATCTTGGTGAATGGATTTTATGAAAGCCCTTGCTCCTTAGACAACTTTTTGAAGGTCTCACGATTCTGAAGAAATGGACATTGACTTATCCTGATTTAGATGCTTGGAGAGCATTATGGCTTGAAAAGAGCAAAAAGTGGAAAAACAACATTTTGACCTTTCGAGGAAGATTTGAGATTTTACAGAGGTTCGAGACTCCAAACTTTTTAACTCAGACCTGGAGATTTGAAGCTAAGGCAGAAGCCGAGGTATGGCCACTGACTTTTCTAGATTCGGAAATCAAATGAATCTTTAGGGGTTTTTGCAAGGGTCATTTCTTGGTCAGGGTTATCATAAGTTAAGAGATTGGTTGTTGCCATTCTCGAGCAATATCTACATTGTGATGATTTCCTCAGAATGGAGAGAAGTAGGGATGCACAGGATCTAAAATTACACCATTCGGATAACTAGAGAAGCTTTGGGGGTCCTTTGAGGGTCTAGGTAGGGGTGGGCATGGGCCAGGCAGGCTCGAGCCCGGCCCTAGCCTGACCCTCAAATTGGCCCGAAAAAGCCCAGCCCGAACTAGGCCCGGTGAGGGCCCGAGCCCGGCCCGAGGCCTACACTTTTATTGAGGGCCGGGCTTGGGCTTACCTCGGCCTAGCCCGGGCCGGGCCCGAGGCCCACACTTTTACATATATAATAAATATTTATTATATATAATATAC
>JAOXJP010038905.1:0-30823 GCA_025762735.1 Platanus orientalis
TTTCGATATTTCCGACATTTCCGATATATGTCTTATTTTGGCCTGACCGATATTTCCACCGACACCAACATTTTGAATCTTGGGTTTAACCTATTCATATGGTATACTTTTTCTTCATTCTTCTTCCTTTCTACTCCTAATATTGTTAATGCTATTAATTAATAAAAACATAAAACTTGCTAAAAACAAAAAACTACTTAAAATGTAAACTTGTAGACCAAAAAATACTAAACATAAAAACTTTCCTAAATACATATCAAACAAAACTTTCTAAAAACTCTATTCCTATCACATACTAATAGCTCTTTAGTAATTTGGTCATAAGTTTTCCAAAAAACGCATCGGATTTGCATAATCTTGGTCCCATTTGAAAGGTAACTGAGTAACCTTTCTAAAGACACATAAATCAAGCCCAAAAGGAAAGTTCTGACCTTAGAAAACGTGGACTAAAAGTAAGTTATGTGATTACAACTCAAAATAAATAAAATCCTAAAAACACCTAAAACATAACTCTAAATGGACTCCCTTAATCATCCTTGATCATCTAACTTCTTGTTTCTTATGTATGTTCCCGCATCAAGCATGTTTCTACTATTCTACATGTATTATGTTTTATTTTATTTTTATTCCTAGAAATATTTGGGGGCAGTGACTCCTATTTCTTAATGGACAAATTGAGCTCAAGCACGCGATCTCAACCTCAACCAATTTAGCTATGGGCTGAAGCTCCAAGGGCAATTGACCATCATATAATTGAGTGGGGAAGAAATAAACCATATGACATAACTGTAATATTTATGCTACTAGAAACAATGCTGAAAATATGCTAAGAGTCTCATGAATTGTAGTCAGTCTTTAAACGGATAGTTCATGCATATGGTGGAGCATTAACTTATCACGTGCATTCAATGGGTCCACCTAGGGGATCATCTACCCTAGAAATTAATCCAATTGAATACCTTGGGTTTTTAAGTCTCTTTTTTTACATTCTTTTAGATTGTCCACATGGTAGTATGGAGATGGTCTAGAATAAATAAATCTGTTGATAATATCATTATTATCCAGAGAGATTAGTTCTAACCTTTGACATTCTAGGTATTACTTCTCAAATGGTGAGTTTGGACTCCTTTTTTGTATTCCAATATACAACATGTTCATTGCATAGATTGCAATTGCAATTCAATGAGAATCTAAACATAGATCATACTTAAGCCAAATGGACAGATAATAGACTTCTGAAGATAAACCTATATAAATCTGGACATACTAAACTCAAAGAGGAGGATGCAAAACAGAGGGTCTGAAAACCCTAGAGAGGCATATAACATTATAAATTCTACATTCAATTGCATCGTCACAATAAAAGGGTTTACCATAAAATAGGCTCCTGGCTCCTTTATATAGGACAGGAGCCAAATAAGAACTAACTGAATATTACACTAAGTGACATGGTGGAGGGCACTGAACTTTGATTATTTGAATATGTCATGTATTTAGTTGTTATCCACTGTAGTTACCGTTGTTTTATCAGCAATTTAGATAGGATTTGTTTGATTTCAGAGAACTAATACTGCCATCCCATAATCAGGATGGCTTACCAGATGAAAGGCCACGTCAAGTTTGTGGGCTTGGACTTCCAGGTAAAATTGCTGTTTCCCATACTCTAACTGAGCATTTACACCTTTTCTAGAACAATAAGATACAGGTGCATGTAATTTGTCATTTAGCTAAATGCTGAGACCTTTTTATTTTCCATATTTTTCCCTTTTAATTTGCCATATCAAGTTAAGTTGTTTATTATGTGAATAGTCTCACACAGCCTACCAAAATTAGTTTATTGATTAATGCAATCCTACAGTTTAAAGACTTGGCCGAGTCATGAATCAAATTAATTCAAATGAGTTGAATCAGTTTTTATAGCACCAGTTTGGGTCAGTTATGTGACCCCAAACTTACATGCAAACACTTTCTAACTTTTTTTAATATTAGATAGATATTATTAGAATTACAATTTATATAGTTTTGATTTTATGCACAGTTTTTATATTTTAATTGTGTAGTCTCTTTTTTGTGAAACTTAAATGTATACTTATCATAATATTTTTAGTTCCTACTTACAAATGTACTGGGCTTTGCAAATTGGCTTAATCTCAACTCAGTTTTGTGAGGTGGGAAAGGTGCACTCTATGAAGTCTTCAATCCTTATGAAGCTTTGATAAAGATCTAGACTTGGAACTGTAATAATAATTTCTTGAGATATTACTTCTATAATTTGGTGGATGTATTTTCTTCAGCGAACTTGTGGTTTTGTTTCACAGAGGAGGTCTTGCAGGGTGTTGCGGCAGGAATTGATCTATTTGACTCTACGTATGGCGCTCAGTCCAGTTTATCATCTCTTAAACTTTCTTTTATCCTTGCCTTCACTTGTCATTAGTCTGACAATCTCCATAACTATTTCACAGGTACATTTACCATCTTACACTTGGAGGCTTTGCACTCACCTTTCATCTGGACGGAACTGGCAATCATGTTTCCGATTCTCAGTTGAGTGATATAGGTAGTAGTGATCATACAAAGATAAATCTACGAGCAACAATTTACAGGTGACTGGTCATGTTTCTTGTACATCACTTCTTTAGCAGGTCTACACTTTGATTGAGTCATTTCAATTTCCCTGGAATACTGATATGTGTTACTTATGTCACTCTCCAGGCTCGCTTCTAATTTAATATAGATATAGCATAGACTTGGCTGATCAGTGATTTTGGTAGGTTGACATATTTATCTCTGCGTTGGCTGGGTTGCCCCTGGAAACTACATTAGAATCTTTGTTCTTTAGGGACATCATTTTCTCACATTGGTTGCATATGTTTGCAATGGTTTTAAATATTATTTGTTTTGAGATATTCACTATAATGAAAAAACTAAGTGTCTTTCATTATATTGTACTCAAGAATAAATGAAGATGAATGTTAATGTTAGTTTGGTGCCAAACTCTCTAGAAACATACACTTTTCGCATGTAGGAATACATGTATATATGAGAGCATGGCTTTATTGTAATACTTCCTACATGTATGTAGAGTTTGGTATGGTATTAGTATACATACCATACCATATATTATATTCTTTGTACAAATTCTAATAAAAGTAATGGGAGAATACACGCTAGTCTTTTTTTTTTGGGTAAACAAATACATGCTGGTCAACCCATACGTTTTTGGGTAAAAGTAATGGGAGAGTACACTACTAAACCCATACGTTTTTACCCAAATTCTCTTCTTCTTCTTCTTCTTCTTCATTCTACATAAACCTTAGCTCTTACCTTCACGTTTCCCACCAAACCAACTTTATGTTAGAGCCATAGTAACACAGAAGACACAGGGAACACCTTAGAGACAGTCGACTGACACCATCTGTAATGACCCTAAGTTCATGGCCTCATTTAGGCACGAACTTGGATCGTTACTTTTGAATCCTTGTTCATTCGTTAAAAATTTTGTCCTTTTTAACCTTAATATAAATGAACGTGTCGTAAATGCATATCTCCATGGTATTAACTTCTATGCAGCGGAATAAAACTAGATCACATTTAAACTATGTACTCTCAATATGTAGCAGAAAACAAACCATTCACTTGTGCAGCGGAATTGAAATAGCATTTAACATTCTAACCCACTATATCTCCAATCACCATAAGGTATCCAAACTCTTAATAACTGACCTTTAAATATAAGGATTACAAACCATGTAGTTTGAACATCTGAACTAGTCCAATTTAACTGAGTACCAAGTAGGAAAAACATAATCTAGAACCAATGTTGAAATGGAACAAGGAACGGCATCCACACATATGCCTTTCTCCGACATCAGCTCCTTATGTAAGAACCCGTTCACCATAACTCAAGCTGAAAAATGTTATGAAAGGGTAAGTCCATGGCTCGTAAGTAGGTATACAGAACCTATAACTGAAGCGGATGGGCTGAGTACGAGCTTCTAAATAAAAAGTGCTTAACATGCTTCCATATAGAATACCAGGCGGATTTTAGCATTGAGACGTATACAAGTTTACATTCATCATCTACTAAGCATTAAAAGATCTATATATCTTATTCTTGTAGTTCATCATGTGAGATCTATTACATGGCAATAAACATTATTTTATTCATACCAAGTATTAATTATTCATTTCGTGACAAAGTCCATATTATCCATTTCCTATTAAGTATTCACTATTCTTTGCATGACAAGGCATATCAAACATTGCTTGACAAACATTTACTGGTTAGTCTATGACAAAGATGTTTAACTCATTCCATAATAAGCATTCACTATCGTTTTCATGCACAACTTATACACTCCTAATCATAACCATGCATAGGTGGTTTATCTCAGGGTAAACATGTACAACTCCTTATATGGTTAACTATGCATTAATTTAGTTGCATGATAGAACATATAATATTCAACCTCCATATCCAACAAGTGAAATGTCATTTTTTATGTTTTCTACATGCATTGGCTCTTTTCATATCTAAACATGTATATCATCACTTGTCTTTCATTATTTAATATCCCTTACTTTGTCATTCCCACTTGCATTTCCAACTTGTCTTTTCCAATTATCAATTGTCATTCAATAGTTGTTCTTTGCTTTAATTCACTGGTCACACATCCTAAGTCACTTATCTTTTACATTTTATTTCTTTTCATTTGTCAATATTTACATGTCAAATTTCATTCTTTACTGATCACTTATTATGTTTTATTTATCATTTGTCAAGTATCATTTATCACTTATCGGTACTCACCATCACTCTTTCAATATTCACTTTATCACTTTCTCAATGTTCACTCATCACTTACTACGGTTCAATCATCACTTTTCATTTTTCAAAAATTACTTATTATCATATCACATTCCCAATGGTGGGGTGGGCCTTTGGCACATTGAATTATTCCCCAATAGCAAAGGCCTTTATAAACACTTATTATTTTCTCACATAATAATGAGCTTTTTACTTCTCTTAGAGACTTGAATATTGAGTTTATTGTATATATTTGTATGTTTAATGGAGCAAAAAGGAGAAAAAGAAGAAAAAGAGAAAAAATACGAGAGAAAATAATAAGTTTAGGTTAACCGTATGAGTCAATTAGTCTTATACGTTGGTATTTAAACTATGTATTCATACACGATACATATGATCTATCAAAGATGGGTGTATATTACCCTTATTACATAGATACCCTTAGCACTCCCCCTCAAGTTGGAACTTGAATATCTGTCATGCCCAACTTGCCAATGATGTCACGGAGCCACATCTTGGTAACTCCTTTTGTCAGTACATCTGCTAACTGTTGGTCTTTAGTGACGAAAGGACTAAAAATCAATCCACTTAGTATCTTTTCTCTAATAAAATGGTGATCTACTTCTAATATGCTTTGTCCGATCATGTTGCATAGGATTGTGGGAGATACTAATGGCTGATTTATCGTCACAGTATAAACTTATGGGAATGTGAACTGCAACCCCAATCTCATGCAATAGAGTCTTCAACCAAAGAGCTTCACAAATTCCATGGGCCATTGATCTAAACTCTGCCTCAGCACTCGATCTTGCAACTACAAATTGTTTTTTGCTTCTCCATGTTACAAGATTCCCACCAACAAATGAATAGTAAGCAAAGATTGATCTCCTATCCATGACCGATCTTGTCTAGTCTGTGTCTGGATAAACTTCAACTTTCACATGTCCATTGTTAGAGAATAATAGACCTCTTCCTGGAGCTGACTTTAGATACATTAGTATACGGAAGGTAGCCTCCAGATGGGTTATTCTGGTTATGTGAGTGCAAGATAAATAAGTTTCCCAACAAGTCTTTGATACCATCCTACATCAATTAATGGTCTTCCATCATGATTATTCAGCCCATGATTGGTTTCAATGGGGGTATCTGTAGGTATAGCCCCCAATAGTCCCATCTTGGTAAGTAAATCCAATACATAGTTCCTTTAAGATACAAATATACCTCTCTTGGATCGAGCAATCTCTAGGCCCAAGAAGTAACGCAAGGTACCCAAATCCTGTACCTCAACCTCACTATTCAAGAGAGACTTCAGCTTGCCTACTTCATTGGGATCATCTCCAGTAACCACTATATCATCAACATGTACAATAATCGTTATGGTTCCCATCACTGAATACTTAACAAACAATGTGTGATCAGCCTGGGATTGCCTGTAACCCACCTTTGTTAAACTACCACTAAATCTCTCAAACCATGCTCTGGGCGATTGTTTAAATCCATATAATGCCTTCCTCAATTTGCACACTTTATTTTCACTTCCTGGAATTATAAAACCTGGAGACAGCATCATGTATACTTTTTTATGTAAATCACCATGCAGTAATGCATTCTTTATATCCAATTGCCAAAGTAGCCACTTTTTATTGGCTGCAACAGATAGCAATACACAAATTAAATTCATCTTGGCCACCGGTGCAAGGGTTTCCTGGTAATCAATACCATAAGTTTGTGTGAATCCCTTTGCAACCAGTCTTGCTGTGTACTTGTCAATAGATCCATCCGCCTTTTACTTGATGGTATACACCCACTTACATCCCATAGGTTGTTTCCCAGCTGTAAAGTTTACAAGTTCCTCAATCCCATTTTTCTCTAAGGCAGTCATTTCTTCACACATGGCATCTCTCCATTGACTCTTAAGATATTACCTCTTTCAAGCTAGAAGGGACCTGTACAGATAACACCACAGAACCAACAATGGAACGATATATAGGACTAAAGGTTGTATATGACACAAAGTTAGAGATGGGATGGTCAGTACAATACCTCTTTCCTTTTCGAAGAGTAATGGGAAGATCAAATTTATCATTATTTCTAGAATGTGAAATGGGATCAAGAGATAAAGGATTACCTAGGTCCAAAGAGACAACCAAAAGTGGATCACTTGTCATGTCCTTCCTCCTTGTATAGACAAGTAGATCTTTCCCTTTGTCTAAAGATGAAGTGTCAAATACGGATGGAGGAACTGGAACTGGAACTTGAAATGGCAACATAAAGGGTAAACAATTGGACCTCTCTTCACTACACAAACTCTCTTCCTAAAAATAGGTCTTGGAAGGAGAAAAAAAAAAGGAACAAACTCAAAGAAAGTAACATCCATTGAGACAATTTTTTTACCCGTCGTAAGATCGTAGCACTTATAACCCTTTTGAGTAAAAGGGTATCCCAAAAAAATACATTTATCAGCATGGGGATTCAACTTAGATCTATCCCCTTCATGAATATGAACATAACAAACACATCCAAAGACTTTGGGAGGTACCAAAAATAGAGGGTTATCAGGACATAAGATAGCAATAAGACATTTAAGATTCAAAACTCGAGATGGCATGCGATTTATCAAATAGGAATCAGTGAGAAATACTTCCGACTAAAAGATTTTTGAAATATTCATACCAAATAGAAGAGATCGTGTAACATCCAAGAAATGTTTGTTTTTCGTTCAACTACACCATTTTGTTGTGGAGTATGCACACAAGTTGTCTGATGCATAATTTTAGAATCTTCCAAGTACTTTTGCAACCTTAAAGAGATGTACTCACCCTCATTATCTGATCTGAGAACTTCAATGGATGTACCAAATTGAGTTTGAATCATCCTGTAAAAGTTATGGAAAATTGAATACACTTCCCTTTTTGTTTTCATCAAATATACCCATATACACTGTGAGTAGTCATCAATAAAGGAAATAAAATATTGAAATCCAAATAGAGAAGTAGTGGGAGAAGGAGACCCCAAACATCAGAATGTACCAAAGAATATGGAACAAAAATTTTATTATTATTAGTACTAGGAGAATAAGTACTCTGAACATGTTTAAATAATTGACAAACCACACATTGAATGACAAACTCAACTCGAGATTCAAATAAACTAGGAAACAAAATATGCAAAGAAGTAAATGACAAATGACCCAACCGATTATGCCAACCAGCCTTTATTACTCAAATGACTCTCAGGCTTGCTAGAAAAACACGTTGTTAACAACTTAAGATCCACACTATCTTCAAAGAGATAGAGTCCATTAACTACACAACCACTCCCAATCATCTGCCTCAAATCCAGGTCTTGAAAGACACAGTGAAGAGGAAAAAAAGTGACTAAGCAATTTAAATCATGAGTAATTTGACTAATAGATAGTAAGTTAGTTGCAACCTTTGGAACATATAGAACAGAGGTGAGAGACAAAGTAAGTGAGACGTTAACATTTCCTTTCCCAAAGATTGAGGACAAGGTCTCATCTGCCACTCTAACTTTATCATGATCAGAACAAATAGAATAGGAAGAAAATAGAGATGACAGACTTGGCATGTGATCAGAGGCCCCAAAATCAATAATCCAAGATGGAGAAGTGGATGAAGAGGCATGGAAAGCTGTGGCATGAGTACCTGACTATGTGAAGGCAAATGAGGAAGTAGAAGAATGACTCACTGCCATAAATCCCTCTAGTTATGCCATAAATCAACATAGATTCTCAATTTCAGCTTTGAGAACTGTAACCATTCTTTGAGAATTCTCACCAGTGGATGAAGTGCTAAGGTCAAGTGTCTTTGAGGTACCCAGGCTAGGACCTAAATCCTTCTCTTGTGATGTAACAAAATGTGCTCGCACATTCCTAGGCTTGTTGAATTTTATAGGGCAGCCAATAAGATCCCAACAATTATCTCTAGTATACCTCATCTTCCCACAATGACTGGAACGGAGCTTATCCTTCTCAATCTGTTCCCCTTTCCACAGAATCTTTTTTTTTTTCTTTACCAGATCGGAGGGGTTTTTTAAAGTTGCTTTTACCCCCTATCTTCAACATAGGAGTAGGAGCTAACGCTAATCGCTCAGATGTCCCAGATGAATATTAATACATAACATTCTTCTAGCTCTCCTCGCTCTAGGCCAATGCTTGCACTTCATTCAAAGATGGAAATGTGCCCCTACTCAAAATATTGACCTGAATCAATTCAAAATCATCATTCAACTCTGCTAAGAATTCAAATATTTTTTTAACACTCCATCTTCTCTTTGTAAGATGTCACATTTGCCTGACATTTTGGCTAATATATTTCATAATGATCTAACTCCTCCCGCATGCTACATAGGGTGGCAAAGTAGCTTCCCAGGCTTTTCTCACCTTAACGAAAGTGTGTTATCTTTTGATTTAATTGATACATTCTCACAGTTTTTTACCTCTGAGTAGGTCTGTGTCACAAAATCCCAAATTTCTTTAACAGTTCTAAGGAACATAAAACCACAACTAATTTGTTGTTGCATTGAGTTTAGCAGCTAGGACATCACAGTATCATCAATAGTTGGCTCAACCACCCGGCCATTTATATAATCAAATTTGCCTCTTCCACCAATGTACATCTTGGCTGATTAGGACCATTCTAAGTAATTTGCTCCATCCAACTTCACAGTGGTGATTTGCATACCTAGATTGTCACCTTGGATACCCACTGGTGACATAACATTAACCGAACTCGAACCACTCTGAGTATCATCCTTATTTTCAGATTCTGTTGATACTTCCAACATTATTTGATGCTTAAATAGCCCCACACACACAATCAACCAATACCCACTCACCACTCTTGTCCTGGCTTACAATCCGATCTCAACAAGTGGCTTAAATGACAATAAGGAGTCCCCAAGCAATATCATCAATGTGCATAATACGTCATGCAAAACTTCGGACATCCGTATTTGAAGGCACAAAAAAAAAAAAAAAAAAAAAAAAAAAAAACAAGGAACACACATGAGACATCGTGCTCCTCCTAGGTCAAAAAAAGAAACTAATATACCCAAATCCAAATCAAATGGGATGAGGCCTATCCCAAAAGATTCTTCATCAAAAAACGATCAGCCCTCTTTAAGAAATCGAGTTAAGCCTCAGAAAAGGAGAAAATGGCGTCCTAGGCCTCCCTAGCGTCCCTATACTCTCTGGTCGAAAAATGCAAGATCTTCAATTCAAAATGGGACTTGTCCCAATAGATTATCCATCAAAAGGAATCGATTTGAATCACCCCCGATTGTTGTAGATCTTAGTTCTTCCAAAAACAAGGTTTTTCAAGATTTATCCATAAATCCTTCAAAATAAAATCAAATAAGCATCAAAATGGTTTATATAAATCACCACAAATACTAAGGGATTGAGATATCTCAAAGCCCTCAACCTCTAGTCAAAGCCGATGTATGGCCTACTTATGTCAATGTACAAACATGCTGACGTCAATAGCTTTTCCTTGTGCAATAACTCCAAAGCATGCCACAATCACTCCCTGCTCTGATACAAATTTGAATATTGATTTTATTGTATAGATTTGTATGTTTAATGAAGGGAAAAGAAAGAAAAGAAGAAGAAGAAAAAAGAGAGGAAAAATACGAGATAGAAAAAGAATAAGTTTAGATCAACCATATGAGTCAATTAGTCACATACATTGGTATTTATACTACTTATGTATTACATAGATGCCCTTATGTACTGCACTTCTACATGAAGATTATGTGTCTTCAATTTTTTTTTAACGTTCTATTTTTTCTTCCTTAGCTTATGGACTTGTCTTTTCTTTTATAATTTATGTATTTCAATTTTTTTCCTTAACATTTCTTTTTCTTACACAACTTATGAACTTTTTTTCTTCTTGTCATAGTTTCATTTCTCTTATGACAGGACCTTTTAAATCACTTGTATTTTGGCACATTCTATTATATCCCTAATGGTAGGACCTTCAACACATTGTATTGTATCCTTAATTGCAAGACCTTTGGCACATTGTATTGTATCCCTAATGGTAGGACCTTTGACATATTGCATTGTATCCCTAATGGAAGGACCTTTCATTATCTTTACATTCATCTTTATCATTCTTTCTTATCTTCTTTCACCATTCTTTTTCATTATCCATTTCATTCATTGTTAGTTCATGGCCATAGTTCAACTCTTAATGACAGGATCTTACATTATCTTATCATTATGTGGTATATTCTTTAATCATGATACAACAGACATATATTATTACATGATAGATTCACTAACATAGTAATAGAGAAATTTTTAATTATGAAATGTATCCACTAACATCATTGTAAGAGACATCCATCTTTATGCAATACACGCTCTAGTATGATTAAAGATATATAAAACATTAACAAATCATTCTCTAGTTTAATTAATGAGGAACCATGGAAATTCACAAGTTCTTATATTTTCAAACATTGTACAATTTCTGTACCAAACATGGGCAAGAGTTTCAATAACGATTCTACTATATATGCTTTTAAATCGTTCACAATCCCTGAACTTAGTTCAATTGAGTCATTCCATAACAATTCTTTAGTAATTTACATCCAACAATTTGCTATTTCTTTAATGGAGTTTGACCTATAGTAGTTCAAGCACTCCATCTTAATGCTTTAAGCACTCGAGACACCTTGAGTGCTCCAACATAGCTCTTGAGCACTCTAATCTTGTCAGTCTTAAGATTTTGAGTCTTTTGGGGTTCTTTTAGGTCTAGGCCTTATCTTAAGCTCCATGGGCTCTCTTGGTTCCTTTTAAACCATCAAGTGTGGTAATTTAGGTAATAAATTACCCGCATTCCACATCATTTATCCATTTCCAATTCATTATTACATGGGGAAAAATGCGGGGTGTTACACCATCAGTCCGTACAGACACCCTAGGTCGGTGAAGAAACCTAGTTCCTGGTATATTGTGATTTATAGTGATTTATCATGGTTGTTTCAAAGCATTCCAAGATCATTTGCTATTTTTAGTGCCTTTTCTAGTATTTTGGGATGAATTTTTCAAATATGAGAAAAATCAATGGTGTGATCTCATACGACAATGAATGTGGGATTTGTTGGTTATAATTGTCTTGCAATTATACCAAGAATGTTTGAAACAAGTTTCGATTGATTTAGTTGAGAATAAAGACCATGGTGAGTATTTTTTTTCTTCATTGTTACCACCCCCTTGCTAGAATACAATTTCTATGGGTATTTTTCATATCGGATCAACTGCAGTGTGGTATATTTGATGTTTGATGACCGTTGATGCTCATTTAGATCCAACTTAGCATGAATATCAGTTGTCTGTGATTTCGTTGAATGATGGTGGTATATCATGTTGCCCCTTTCGCTATATGGTTCATGTTTTCTTCTATGGTAAGGAAACAGTATAGTTGCAAGGTTGTGCAACCCTACATACTGTGGTAAGAGGACTATGCAGTCCTGCAATCAAGTAATAGTTATTCTTTGTTGAACGAAGCCTATTGTAGATTGTTGTGTAGGACATTTTAACATGTTACATTTAAGGCTGCGTGATACTTTTGTGAAGTATAAGTTTCTAGTTAATTGAGGTGAAGTATCATTGTTATGGCTGTTTGAACTTTGGAGTCTATATTTGGAGTATTATAGTGTTTTTGGTGGTATACTTTCCTTTTTATGAAGACTACAACGTGTTTTGTGAAGTGCAGCCCTGTGTGCATCGAGAAAAGGGTGGTGTTAGTTCCTTGGCAGCCACTTCTTGGCCACCTCCCTTCTCCTTTTGATATTATGGTTATTGTAGAATCCTCCTTGTCTGGTTAGTTACCACAACTAAAATTGGGATTGCATCCCAAGCTACCTACATACCCAAGTCTTAACATGGATTTTGGTTTTTCAGAATCACGATGCATGTAGTTCTCTTTAGAGGTGTGTGTGCATGTTGTTTCAGAGTTGCCACCAATTCCTTTAGTGATGGAGTTGGACACCGTTTATCACTTTGTAGTTCCCTGTGACAAGCATGATATAAGTCTTTGTAAGGTATGACTCTAGTGTTGGTCTACAACCGAGTCTTTAAATCTCCATCAAATTGCATGTGATTTGTTCCAAATGTCACAAATATACTAAGAAATCAAAACCATATAGATTAAAGGCCAAACAACTTGCTATAATTTTGGATCGAACAAAATTATTAGATCTAAGAAATTTTGCAAGACTATTAAAAAATGGCTAAAAATTTGCAAACATGTAAAAACATGCACAAACCATACCCAATAAAACACCAAAAATATGGATCTACTGAATCACAACTTTTCCTCATTGACCTAGTAGTATGTCCATACCACTAGGTCCATACAGATGGTGACATCATCCATACAACTTAATGACATCAGCAATGACCAAGCAGCCACTCTTCGACCTCAGATCGACAATTAGAGATCTAATTCCAAGTGGAATTTGATGTGTAGTTTGCCGGGGTTTGTGTAGGAAGAAGATGAAGAATAAGCAAAATTGGAGAAGAATTTGTAAGGAGAGTGTAGAGAGTCTCTCCCATAGATATTGTCATATATTCAAATAATCTTACGCTACATGGGGATATTTACAAGTATACCTCTATATATCAAAGACATATTGATGAGGACATCTTGCCATGTGGCAACCTTAGGGTGTACCTACCAGCATAGGAGGGCTCCTTTGAGCCTTTACATAGACTAGAATGACTTTGGAAAGCACTACTTCGATCCGGGACAAATTTGGAGGTGTTTTGACTACTTACTTATTTTGGAGGCATGTGAGACCCACTTTCCTTGTTTATGGGACCACATGTGTATGCTAGCATGGAGGCCATGTGGCAAGTTTTTATTTGATTTTTTGTTTCAGTTTTTTGGTTTTTATAACCTTTTATTTAAGTTTATAGATACTTTTTAATGTTTAGTAGAATTAGGGACACGATGGATATATTTATTTTTCATATGGGATGTAATATGCAAGAGTCATATAAGCCTGTTTTAGGCTTGGTCAACCAGCCTAGGGGGGGGGAGACAAATTTCTTTTTGTTTCTTTTTTTTATTTTATTTAGTTGCTATTTTATAATTAAGAGGCTAAAACCCTATTTGATTGGTTATAAAGGAAGGAGAAGACCACCTTGATCAACAACCCCATGTTTAAGCAAATAAAATTTTGAAAATTCCCTGGTTTTCTACACCAGTCAGCTGTCTCCTCCTTGCAAACCAAAGCTTGGAACTTAAGTTAGTGATGGCCTAAGGTGTGGATTGGTGATTTTCCACAGGTAATCTATTATTCTCCATCTTAATCTTCTCTCCGTCATTTTCTTCTTATTATTATTATTATTACTTTTTTCTGGCTTTCTTAAAGAACTTCTTGTCCCACAGTCAAAAAACCAACCTCCATAAGCGCCTTCTAGCATCTTCATAATCATCTTCTTCACTCCATAAGCCTTCCTACATCAACCGGCCACTCCTAGCATCATTCCTTTGCTTCCCTTTCATCATCAACATCCTCCCATCCCTTCTACACCATTCGGTCACTCCAACAACCCAGAAAATCCTCTCAAACTTTTTATAAGAAAACCTTATAACTACTGTTCAGAATCTTTCCAGCAACCTTTTATAAGGTTCCCTTTAATGGTCATCCATACTTAACCTCGCACACAAGGCAGCCACAAAGGGATACTCATCCTTGGTGTTTTAGCATAAATAAAATCGAAACCCACCACAAAGACACCTACAGCCAGACTGGTTTCCAGGTTTTCTTTAAAAATATTTTTAAAGAAAACTCTCTTTTGTCGGCTACACACATGGTTTTTTACATGAATCAAGGACTACATAGGGGTGTTTATTTGATTGAAGTTTGAAGCAAATCATTAATTATACACAGATAATTTTCTGCTGTGGGAATACTTGGTATTCAAAGTGTTTGAATAAAGTCCCCAGTGAAGGTTCCTTGAGGATTTTGGGTTCTATTTTGGGTGCTGATCAAAGATTTGGCTTGGAAGGGGTTTTAACATGTTGTTAGAGCTGAATGACTGATTGAGGACTTGTCCTAAGCATAACTACATCAAAGAAAGCTGCCCAGGTTTGAATACACTACCACAGTCCACATACTTGCCTAATACTATTGTTAACCTCTTAACTGTTATGAGCCTATTCCCATACTACCTTACCCATATCTTTAGTTCATACATTTGCTGCCAGCACTCTACCCATCCCTATATTATAGCCTATCTTCATTCCCTTTGTAGGTTATATGCATTGCTTGTCTAGCTATCTCTTAGTATGAAAGTAATTGATAATTTAAGCATATAGAGTCACTTAATTCTCTGATTTTTATGAGTGATTCCTTTTACTAATTTCCTTTCTTTAAATTGCAAGAGCACTTGATTTGAGTAGGAATCTAGTTTATCTTTTGAATTGTTAAATTATTCTACTGTGGATTTCTTTGCACATCACTTTTCTCATGTATGCTACATCACATATGTACTCTACATATTGTACTCTTATACATTCCCATGTACATCAATAGATTGCCATCTTAATTGTTCTTGCTTTGGCGGATTACAAGGTGTTAATGATCATTCCATTAACAACAGTTGGGGTGGACTATATAACGATGATTCAAGGTGGATTCCTTGAACCTTTCTTTTTTCTTCTCCTATTCTTCTTTTAATATTTTTTGTTATTACAGCTCTTTTTTTGTCATTAAAACTCCTCAAATTCTAATTTCTTGATTTCTAAATGTCATAAACCCTTTTCATTTCATTAAATCAGAACCCTACCATTCAACCCGCCACCATTCCTTGTAGTTCAGTCTTGATTTCTTAAATCCCTAGGTCGTCGTACATCAATGACATTAATAATGTTGCTGATTCTGTGGACACAATAGAAATTCAATAAAACCATGAAAGGATAAGGCTTTATAGGTTAGGATTGAGTGTTTTGGAAAGGGATTGAAAGGGCTGTTTGTATATGTGCAGTTGGGGTAGGAGGAAGTTCTCTATAGATTTTAATCGTTCCCTGGGTTTCCTTAATGGGGCAGCAGCAAGGTTAGGGTTTTATGACTATGAGTAATGGTGTTAGGTTGATTCCAAGAGTTGAAGGATGATTAAAAAGAGATAGAAGAACTGTATTAACAGATTTTTATTGCTAAAAATGAGTCAAAAGAAACTAATAATAAAGGATTCAAAGAAAAGAAGAGATAAGGGAGGATTAGCAACCTGTGACCACAGACTAAAGATGAAGAAAAAAGAAGCAGCAGCACTTACCAAGGTCACACCTTGGGTTTCCATACATTGGGGATACCATACCAGTAAGTGATATAAGAAAGATTACTAAGCCTATATAAGGCTGGATGTCCCCTTTTATTGTTGCTAACTCTTATATATACTCCTAATTAGAAACATGGTTGAAATTTGAAAAGTCAAACTTCCTTTATTTAACAAACATCTTAAAGCCAAATTTAAATCAACTAAACATAAAGCCCAAACTTGAATCTGGACCCAATCTGACCCAAAACATAAAGTTACCAAAATATCCTTATGATCAAGTAAATAAATAACCGCAACTGATCTACCCAAATTAATCCAACCGTCTCCCATAGTTTGAACCTTTCTTTGACATGGGAGAGATGGTGGATCCTAAAGGTAGACCCATGTGGAACCACGTCCAAAATTATAAATTTTTGAAGCACCCTTTGTGAATAAAATCTAGATATTTCATTGTGCTGCATCACTGGGCCTGCATGGGACTAGAAACTGCTTGGAGGTCAAAAATTCTTTGGTGGAGAGGCAAAATCTGGTGATGGATATTGCAGACAATTTTTACATTCTAACATTGGTGTTCAGCATGAATGTGAGACATCTTTCACCTATGAGCATAGGATGGAAACAAGATTGGGTAATTAGGTTAGGATAATCTTTTATTTTATTTTATTTTATTTTTTGTTTTGTGATGAATGGTAATTAGGTCAGGATAATCAATACTTTGTATCCAAAACTTTCAAAAAATCAAGAAGTTTGTTGCAGCTGTGTGCGATCACTGAATTGTACATTGGAGTACAATGCTGTAGTTGATTGCCAACACTGGGTGATGAAAACGTTGTGCTTGTGGAAATTAAAAACAGCAACTGAGGAGTGCAGAAAGCCATATCTGATTATTCCCAAGTACAATGAAACCTGGTAGGACCATGGTTCAAGCTTTTCATGCAATTGTTGAAATTTCAGCGAAACTAGCAAAAGTTTGTTAAAATTCTCTACTTTTATGGGGAGCAAAGTAAAAGTTGAAGGGAATGAAATTTTGTTGAAATTTTTTTACTTCTTTGAGTTTGATATAGAAATCAAGTAACATAAGTATTCCTTAATTTTGTTATAAAATCAATAGTATTAGATAGAAAATATTGAAATATAAGCAATATATTAATGCATCTCTTCACAGAAATTCTATCTTTAATGGATATGTTTTGAACATTTCCTAAAGTGTAAGCTTGACTTGTGAAGGAGTGGCCATATTTCATAACATGCTGACTTGGGCCTCAATATTATGAAGGCATGGTTCATGCTTTTTTTCAATATTTTCTTCATTTTTTACAGCTTTTTCATTATTTTGAAACATTCCAGCAAAATTACCATAACTCAATAGGGAAAAATAGAATTTGAAATCAAAATTTTGAACCGTGGGTGGGATTGTGGGACCATTTAACAAATATATCTTGGGCTCAGAAAACCATTTTAGATCAGACTGCAAACCTTGGATTGTCCAATTCCCAGTAGCTTTCTTAAAGATTGGTCTTGATTTCAGTGAGTTGTAGTAGCTACTTGCTCAAAAAGAACATTTTCGCTTTCATACCTTTTCAAATTTGTATGGATGGTAGGTTGTTTTAATGTGATTTCTTGTACTGAGAAAGGGTTCCAGAGGGTTGCTAGTTGCTTAGAATGAAACATCCATTTAAGGATTGATCAGGTTCATAGAAGTTCTACGAAGTCAGCCTATTTGTTAGATAAATGAAGGTATTCTGCTCAGACTTGGATCTCTTCTCCGCCTTTTTGGTCATCTCGCAAGATAGAGAATGATGTTGTGGGTCTTCGACCCTGCTCTGTTTCTTAGTTCATCTATTTTTACCACACAGAGAGAGTGAGAGAGAGCCTTTTTATGTATTGGAAACTCTTTACTGAGCCTTGGTTTTTCTTTTCTGTAATTTGTAAAAAAATTCTTATTCTATGGAGATAAATTTAAAAAATGACAACTCAAAGTAGAATTGAAGGAAAAGAAGAAATGAATTACAAAAATAAAAGCCTATAAAATTTTGACTAGGCAAGCTGAACACATCCCCTGTATTCTCATCTATTTTATCTTTTCAGTTCTATATATTCCCCTTTTTGTTGTTTCAAGCTTTGTAACAACACCAAATATGAAAGAGGACAGGCATCTTTTACCTAGTTTCTCTACTTAAACTTCAAGGTTTTTTGTTTTGCAATTTTTGGTGCTGTTCAGGAAAGATACATCTCCTGTCGTCGATGGTTGTAGCTGCTACACATGTCAGAATCACACAAGAGCTTACATCAATCACCTGCTGAATGTTCATGAAATGCTGGCTCAAATTCTGCTAGAAATGTAATGGTTCTTTTTAACTTTTTTTAAAAATTTGTATCCTTCAGTGACTACATCTGAGATTAGTTTTTCTTGTATTTTTGCAGACACAACACCCACCATTATTTGGGATTCTTCCATTCTATAAGGGAAGCAATCAAGGCAGGCAAGTTTGAGCAATTTTGTCAGAAATTCATAGAGAGTAGGCGCGACCATCAAGTGTTGGCTGCTTTATCCTTGTGATCCAAACTGTTCCCTTCTTAACATCTGTAAATATTCACACCAGCCATTTTTTGTTTGGAAAAATGACTCAGAACTACAGTATCGTCTAGCTTTCAACCATCAGACTGGAACCCACAACACTCGAACCCGTTCTTTATTGGCATAAACCCCTTGGATACCAATCCAAGAACTGACAACTCAACAGGATATATACTCTTTGTCCATGCTGATTCATTGCTTTTATTGTTTTAGCAGAGTAATTTTACCAGTATTTGTGATGCATGTACATGGCGATAGTTGATGACTGTACTAATCTACTCAGTCTTGGTTCTTTTCCCTGAGACTACAATATACATCTCACATAATTGTTGTCTGCTAGACTTCCTAGTCATAGACTCATATATGGGATGATCTCTAGTACACTGTTTCAAAACCTGGTGACTAGACTGGGTTTCAGTGGATCCACTCTGGATTAGTCGGCTTCTGACCGGATCGCTCATAAATCAAGTGGTTCGGTAGGTTCTTGTCATCTTCTTCATTCTATGTAATTTTTTTTTTTTTTTTACATGCATATTTTCTAAATTTAATTATTAATTGATTTGCAAGTTGACTAGTCCGACTCACCAATTATCTACTCTTAACTCGGCATGATTTTTAGCTAGTCCAGTTTCTGACTTTTAAAACACTGATTATATTTTTTCTTCACTATTTACACCCACGAATGCAATAATAACTTGTATACCATAGTTCACCTGAGCATCAGAAGCGTGGCTTTTGGTGATGTAGCTGTGTTTTGGCGGGTATAAAGGGTGCAATAAAGAAAGAAAACACAGTTGATGGAAGAGAGGATGCTAGCTGGAGAGCGACCGAGATGCTGGAATAATAAAAGGGATAGTCCGTGCTGTTCCTTTGTCTTGTGCTGTTGAGGTAGGCATAGTGATTTCAGATTGCCGTTGTAGTGGTTCGTCTTGGAGCCCATCAAGCCCATGATAAGCAATGGTAAAATAACAAGAAAAGGCATTGATAATTAGCAATGGGAAAGAAAAATGGAATAATGCTCAGTAAGGATGAGCCGCCTTTGGTGACCCTGCTTACACAAATACAACACCTGCCATTGGTCAACTCCTTTCAAGTTTTCTCTGTCAAGCTTTGCTAGGTAGTTTCTGACTCCCATAGAAGCAGTAATGTGCTTGTTCTTTTTGGGAATTAGCAATACCCATTGATGGTCATTGTTTGATCATTCCTAAAAAAAATGGCAACTTCAACTCCATTGACTCTGTAAGGATTTAGTTCAGAAATAGAGATACCTTCAATAGGGATGTAAGTATCCAATGATTATCGGTGCTTGGTTCATATTCGTGTCCATTTAAAGCAAATATGATCCTATATGCATACGATTCGTTTAAAAATATCCAATTATAAATAAACCGAACATGGATATATATACACATCCGTTCCGATACTCATACTATTATATTGTAGGTTTTTTACTTTATAGATACTATTGTAGGTTATGTTACATTATTTTAAACATTAATCCTAACCTAACAGATACAAATATATTAACCTAACTTCATGAATTTGTTTAATCAGATATATCCGTATTTGTGTTTGATATTCAACTAACTTAATGGATATGAATATGAACTCTATATGTATCCGATTCGATTAAATATCCATTTGTTTAAAACATATTGGATTATAAATTAGCCGATACGGATATACTAATATCCGCATTGGATCCGGTTCATTTGCATCCCTAGTGTCTTTCAAGGACATAGTCACAGTAATGCACCCACTGAGCTTGTTCATATGATTGTGCAAAGAGAGACTAGTAACTGAGAACAAATCTTCTGCAGTAAGCTTATAATCCATTAAACAGAAACTGTTTTCAAAGAACATGTGACTAACTGAATCTCCACTCTCGACCGCATAAGAAAATAACTAAAAAAGTGCTGAGACAAGGTATCCAATGTTAACCGAGCCCGTTTTTTGAAGCAGCGGCTTAGGCTTTTTCCATCTTCAGAGTGTTTTCTGTTCAAAGGAGTTCTTTTTTTTTTGGTAAATAAGGTAAGCTCATTTCATTCAACTGAAATTTCCTTAAGTTCACCAAGTCCATTACAAGAATGGAAGAGATCCTTTGAGGTAAGCTTAAACCATTCCACCTCTTGGAAATGTGCTCCCTAGCTGCTAGAGCTGCTAGTTCATGAACAGCTTTGTTGCAAGCTTTTGGGATATGAGTGATTGTGACATTGGAAGAGCTAAGGATGAGAGAGTTCAGCATTCTTCAATTGTATTTCGGATGTGCCATGGTGGAGCTCAAGCTGGGTCAATGAGGCTGTCAACTTCTAACTGAATTGAAGTTCCTGGAAATCTCTTTGCCAATGTAAGACCCAAATAGAAAGCCATTGCTTCAGCCTATTATGGATTGCATAACTGCATGTTCAAGGTTTCTCCAATAATGACAGCACCTGAATGATCTCTCAATAAGGCTGCCGCGACATTGAAACCATCCACATTGACTTTAAAAGTTCCCTAATGTAAAGGTATCCAACAAGGAGTAAAAGAGGATGAACTTTGTTCTTCATTTGGGACCTATTAAGAGGTTGCATGCGGCATACTGATATTGTATTTAGAACATAATGCAATGGCACTGGCTACGAGTGCTTCGGCTGAAATCAGTTTGTTATAAACAAAAATCAATATATTGCAAGCCTTCCAAATAAACCATAGTACTGCAGCACCTTGACTAAAGACTGAGTAAGAAAAAGGAGCCATCAACCATTCAAGTCCATAATACCACGCAAGACATCTAGGGCCCATTTAAAGTTGTCCTCCCTCTCATGTTGTAGAAACACAAATGCCACGGAGAAGGTCATGTCAATAGATGTCATCCCAACGATTTCCAATAGGGGCATATGATATCTGTTGGTTTTATACATGCAATTCATGAGCAACACATGTGGGAATGCATGTAATAAATCCAAGCTGGTTGGGTGTGCCCAAAATAAGTCGATGACAGCCTCATTATCCTCACTCGTATGGTGCTACTCGATGTACTAATGCTCAACCAATAGTGCCAATAATTGTTGCATCTGGGATCTCCCACACTTTTCTTCCAACTTATATTTGTGTCGTGCATTGTAGACTGCCTTCATTGTAGTTGTATTGAGGAGATTTTTTTTCTTTATAGTGACCAAAATATCTTTTGGTCGTACGTTACTCTTAGACATGTCCTTTAATAATGAGTACTCATCTTCAAATAATCTACTAACATAGGAGTGACCCTCTAGATAATCTGTAGCCCAGTGTTTATGCACGCCGCATACAACTTTTAACATCTAGTCATCATTACTGGGCAACTTCCTGCCTTTCAATCGAATAGACATTTCGCATTTGTTTGTACCTGTCCCCCTAACATTAGTACCCACACCAACATTTTTAAACCTCATGTTTTCTCTATACCATCCAGCCCTCTTACATCGAAGGGTCAGACTGGCTTTTCTTATAGCACCACTTAAATCTGAGTTCAAAATAGAAATCACAAAACTATTATTCTTTGCAACATCTGCTACCCACTTAATTAAGTTCGTCTGACTAGTGAATATCTGCAAAAGAGAGAAAGAACACAACGGTCAATTAATCCACTTACTATGGATTGATTTTTAGCATATACTAAGGACTGATTTTTACCTCGTATGTGATGAACGCATAATTGTAATCCACGACCATTTGATCGCAAGTCTAGCTACATTGGATGGGCTGCAATCACAAGATTTATATTTGTATATTAATAGATAAAACAAAACCTTAAAAAATTGACTGATTTTTTTTAAAATTTTTTTTGTAATGTTTGGACTTGACTAACCAAGCATAGCATGGTCTGGTCGGCCATCCCAACTGAGCACCCTATGTGGTGCTCGACCCGACTAACCAAACATACAAAACTATGCTCGGTTAGGTTGGTCGAGCACCACATAGGGTGCTCGGTTGCGCTGGTCGACCAAACTCTGCTATGCTTGGTTAGTCAAGCCGAGCACACCATTGGTTGCTCAACCTGGTCTCTCCGAACATGGCGTGAAAACTCAAAAAAAAAATCACATACCTGCATGCTTTCTTCTCGCTCTGGTTCACTTCCATTATACTCCATTACTTTACTTCTCTCTTGTAAATGCCTAACTTTTAAAATGAGGTGTTGGAAGGACAAATTTAGGAAGAAACCTAAGAAGTGAAGTGTGTTGGGAGAGAAAGAAATGGAGGGGAGGGAGTATGTAACGTTAGTTTTGGAGGGAGAGAGTGAGGTGGACTTAGAAATCAGTTTTTTTTTTCAAAAGGTTAATGTAGACTTTGTACAATGGGGTATTTTGGGAAACAAAAATATGAGTTTTAAGTGAGGTGGACTTAGAAAAAATTGTGGTGGAAATCGAACATCCCATCTCAAAATAGATCTTTTTCTTTTTGGCAAGGAAATGTCAAATGGAATTATGTTAGCGTTTCAATCAATGTCCAATGGCTTGAATGAAGCTATAGTGTATGTTGCTTCTAAAGACTTTCCTTCTTTTATTTTTAAGGATAATCTCGATTAAGCTTCTCGTTTAACTTCGGACTACATAATGTTACAAACATAAATCATTTGAATAACTTTATATTACTTTTTATTAAGATAAAATTGGCAAAGATTATCTTTGTCAATGGTTCTTGTTGTTAAAATTTCTTTTTTTTTGGGGGGGTCTTTTTGATCATTTTGTAATATAGGCCCCACTTGCACACTTGGATGCCACATGTCACTCCACTACACTCTTCCTCCACCTCACTTCCTATTTCCCATACCCTAAATTCCCACTCTCTTGAAAACCTTCACCTCAATGGAACTTATCACCATTTAGTTCCATGTTCCCTCCCTTATCACATTATACCCTTTCCTATGCAACCCCCTTTCATTTCCCATACACATCATCAATTCCCATTCATCCATTCCCTCGTCTCAATGAGTCTTAGTCAAGTAAATCCATTTTCCTATAGCCATTCATCTACTTCCCATACAATCCCGTTTTTCTTCCATTTACCCATGAAAGACCATTGAAAACTCCATCTTAAGTGTCGGTTCATGCATCTTTCTCTTCCTAACATCTATATATACCTCTTAGGTAGTCTTCTCCAATCATCCTCCCTTGAAAAATCCTCAAGAAGTCTCTCCAAACCCATAGAGTGAAGTGGAAAGTCCAACATATCTCCAAGCTCCATATCTTGTGCAAGTGGTGGATCCTACAATTGATGTATTGTATTCAAGTTATATAATATTCATCTCTTCCCCCATATCTTCATCTATTTTGATTATTATTCTTATTTTGGTTGTGAGTCCTTAGACTAGTGTAACTTTGTTTACACTATTTGAAAAGCAGTTGTTCTAGATTTTGGCTTCCGTCTTTCTTCACACTTGTTAAGCTTAAATTTAAGATGTTGTACTTGTCCATGGTTGTTGTAAGTGACCATTTATTTTTTCTTTCCTTCTGGTAGGCCATTTAGGGCTTACTCGATTGCCGCACTTATAGGACAAGACCCATGCTATGGGAAAAGAGACAACATCGCATGCTACGAAATTGCTGCCAAGGGCATTCAGGGAGGACTATGCCACAGCGTACCCAAGCATGATGCACTAGCTTAATGACTACTTCAATAAGCAATTGTTGGGTTTTTGGCATGTTTTCAGCCAAAATGAAACTTCCCACATGAATTGGTAACCTTCTCAAACTAGGAGAAGCAAAAATGTGTGGATGCTCTTTTCATCGGCCCCATAAGACTAAAATTCTCTACATATCTCCATACGTGAGATATGAGAATGGTTTAAGGTTGATTGATGTCTTTTTTTCAAGGTGAGAAAACAAGGTCTTTTTTAGGTTTCAAGAAATGATGAGTTTTTTTAACAAGTTAAGAGAAGAGAGGGAGAAAGGTGTAACAATGTTAAGGGCTTGGGTTCTAGGGTGAGAACTTGAGCAAGAGAGCTATGTACATCTTTTATTTTTCTCATATAGTGAATAACGGATCTCCCCCATGGACGTAGGAATCTTGGCCAAACCACGTAAAATCCATATCTGGTGTGATTGTTGATTTCTTTTCTACTATAGTATTCTTTATTGCATAGATCGTGAGTGGTTTAGGTTTATATCTCATCACGTGGAATATTAAATCTATTGTCGCTATGCCAACAATTGGTATCAGAGTTTTTGGTTTTTGTTTGCGGGAAGGGAAGAAGCTAGTGAGTAAAATTTTTTATTCAAATGGTTACTTTCTAAAAATTTTGGGTTGATTCACGATGGGCAATAAAGGATTCCGTCAATTTTCTGTAGAGAAATTTGATAGAAAGTGTAGTTTCACTCTTTGGCAAAGAGGGGTAAAATATTTACTAATACAACATGGTTTGTAAAAGGTGTTGTAAGGAAAGAAATGCAAGTCTAAGGAAATAAAGGAGGATGATTGACAAGACATAGAGATAAGGGAAGAAGTTGGAGAAACTCTACACTGAAAAGAGTCTCACCAACAATTTATATCTAAAGTAGCAATTATACAGGTTAAAGATGCTTGATGGTGTAAATCTATTATAACACTTAAACGTATTCAACCAGCTCTTGGATCAATTGCACAAAATTGATGTTAATGTGGAGGAAGAATACAAGGCCCTTTCATTCTTGTCACACTTTTTGATTCTTACGACTTTGTGACAACGTTACTATTTGGAAAAGATACAGTAAACCTTGAGGATGTCACAACATCACTTCTATCTAATGAGATTAGAAAAATACCATATCTTGAAGGAGGACAAGATTTTGGGTTAGTAAGTTGGGTAGAGAATTGCAAGGAGAGGTCATTTGCAAGAGGATCTAGGAATAATAGGTCCAGATCCAACTGTAAAGGAAATGAAAATGTACAATGCTTTCATTATAAGGAATATGGCCACAATAAGAGGGATTGTCCAAAATGTACTGATAGAAAGTAAAGTGATAGTCCTAATACAACGTTGGTAGAGGAATAAGATGAATACATTGGAGATGTTATCATAATCTCCAAAGGTATGGACACTTTTTATCATGATGAGTGGATATTATATTCATGTTGTTCTATTCATATATGCTCTAGAAAAGAATATTTTGTTATGTTCGAAGAGGAGAAGATAAGTGTTGTTTATTTGGGTGACAGATCTACTTGTGACGTCATGGGTTTTGGAATGGTGAAGATCAAAGTTTTTTTATGGAGTGGTTCACACTTTAGATGGTGTGATGTATGTCCAAAAGATGCGAAAGAATTTAGTATCACTAGGCTGGTTGGACTCCATGGGTTGTAGATGTTTAACTATAGATGAAACCATGAAAATCACACATGGTTGTTTGGTCTTGATAAAGGGAGAAAAGTGTAATACTTTGTATCATCTTATAGGAAATACGGTAATTAATGATGTTCCTTTGACCTTGATGGAGACTTGAAAATTGGGTGCATGGTATAACAAGCACTTGTACTAGGTCTCTTTTGTAGCAGGGCAAAGATACGTATTATAGGTTTCTAGATGATAAACAATGGTGAGATAGTTTCTTTGGTTGGAGAGTATGTATTGAGGTCCTTACCTAGAGTTAACTAGGTGAGTCGACTCGGAGCATCAACACATATGCATTGGCCATGATATGATCGAGTTAGATGGTGTTAAGACCGAATTGATTCAGTGGTATGTGTAGCGGTGATTCTTCAAGACCAATGGTTGTTTGTGATGATTAAAAATATGTTATGATTAAGGTTCAATGTGGAAGTGTGTTACGGGCATATATGGCTTAGAGTTCACTAAGAAGGACAAGTGCAAGTTGGTGGTTTTGGATTGTGGGCTAAGGTGGAGTGTGGTATACATGTCACAAGTTTTGTATTGTGGCAAAGATACAGGTAGAACTAATTTCAACTAGAAATCTTTAAGGTGGCTGCAAACATGCTAAGGTGGAGATTGTTAGATTTTTGGCAAGTTTCTAATCAAAAGGAAACTTCCCACATGAGTTGGTTTCTTTCTCCAACTAGTAGAAATGGAAATGTGTGGGTACTCTTTCCATGGGCCCCACATGATTAAAACTCTTTAAGTATATCTATACATGAGATATGAGGCTGGTTTGGGGTTGATTAATGTCTTTTCTTCTCTTGGGTTTTCTCTTTGAAGGGTTTTTTTTCAAGGTAAGAAGAGAGTCTTTTTTGGGTTTTGAGAGAAGGTGAGAAGGGGTTTTTTTTTCACAGGGTAGAGAGAAATGAGGGAAATTAGTGTAATATGGTAAAATGCTTGGGTACTAGGGTGAGAGCTTGAGCAAAAGAGCTTTGTACATCTTTTAATAGAATACATCTTTTAAAGAGCAAATGAGCTTTGTACATCATTTTATTTCAAATCCGAAATAAAATGATCAAAAGATTTTACAAAATAGAAAATAGAATCAATAGAGTTCTAAGCACCTAAGAAAATGAAAAAAAAAATGAAAGTTTAACTGTGTTCTTTCCTATTCGGTCCTAGACTAGGCCGATCAATCGGGTCTCCCTGGCCAATCAATTAAGGGTCCTCCCAATTGATTGAGTCGGAGCCCATGTTTTTTGAAATTTATTTTTTCTCTTTGACCCTTGTTCACTAAAACCCTTATAACGTTTTCGTTTGGGGTTTGTTTTGCTCACTGTTTGTTTCATTGGACTCTAGACTTTCGTTCCTTTCTAATGACATAAAGTTTTCTCACAGATTCTTCCTACATTTTTGTTGGTGTGTCTCTAAATTTGTGTTAATTTGTAGATCAGTATATACATGTTTAAATTGTTCTAAGTGTGTGTAGAACATATATAACATGTGTGTATGATGTGAGTAAGACACATGTGTAAAAAATGTGTGAACTTGTACAGGGTGTTACACTTATCATCTTGATCTCTCTTCCAAGCTGGGAAGTTAAGCATAATATGACCAACTAGAACACACTTGTAAAAAGCGTCAATCTCTCGGTAGAACGTGCCACCATGAACTTTCTTGCAACTCTAACAGTGTTCGAGTCTCAATTTACCTTCATGTAACATCTCACACATGTTCACACATATTTCACACACGTGTCACACATCTCACACATATATCGTACACACATGTTACACCCGTTTCGTACACACTTAGAATGATTTAAACGCATATGCATTGACCTATAAACTTATACAACTTTGGAGACACCAGTAAAAATTAGAAATAATTTGTGAGCACATTATATGTCATTGGAAATTTCTCGGAGACTAGTTTCCAACGAAACAAAAACAAGAGAATCCGACCCTAAACGACAAAGTTATGGGCATTTCAGTATGCAAGACACAAGAAGAAAAAAATGCCTAATCGATTGGGGAGGGGTAGCCTGATCGTTTGGCCAGCCTGTATCATTTTCGAAAATTCATGATTTCATGACTCTCAGGCTTTAGGAGTTTCCTTAATGCATTGGGACTTTTTGTGGGTCTATGTAATCTATTGTTTTCAACCTAATTCGATATAGAAACCCTATAAATGAATCAATGAGCAAGGGGAAGAGAAAATCTAGGTTTTGCAAGGGATTTTGGGATTTTTGAAGAACTTAAAGCTTAGAAATGAATCTTCAAGCAAATAGGTAAGAACACTAATAGACTTTGTTTTGTTTTCATTCCTTAGGTTCTTGAATCTCTATTAATCTCGTTTTGTAAGGGATTGTGATCGTTTTTCTTCTATTTTATTTTATTTAAGCTCTTAGAAAGCCCACACTGCCAATTACAAGGCATTGAATGCCATCTTTTGTGCAGTTAGCCAAAATGAATTTAGAAGAATATGCTCTCTCACCATGGCCGAAGAAGCATGGGACTTACTTGAGGTAACCCATGAGGGAACTAGTGTGGTTAAAAAATCAAAACTCAAAATGCTAACCACTAAGTTTGAAGAACTTAGGATGGAAGAAGATGAACTATTTATTGACTTTTATAACAATTTGCAAGACCTTGTGAACTCCAAAGCGGGTCTTAGAGATCCTCTCAAATCAGAAGTCATAGTTAGAAAAATACTTACATCACTTCCGGAAAGATTTAGATCAAAGGTTACCACAATAGAAGAGAGCAAAGACATAGACAAACTAGTAGGGTCTCTACAAACCTTTGAAATGACACTTAGACCAAGTGCCAAAAAGAAAGGAGTGACTCAAAATAGAAGAGGTGTCAAGCCCGGAAGAAAATTCCGATGGCGAAGTGGCCTTCATCACAAAGGGCTTTAGAAAATTGTACAACAAGAAAAATGCCAAAATTTTTAGGAGAAAATTTCCAACCAAGAAATCCAAAGACTCGTCTAGGAAAAAGGAAGTTCCTATAGAAGAAGTCATTTGCTATAAATGCAAAGGATAAGGTCATTATGCCTCCGATTGTGCCAATAAGAAATATAAATCTAAAGGTAAAAACAAAAAGGCTATGGAAGCCACTTGGGATAATGACACTGATGATGAGTCATCTAGCAATGAAGAAGAATCTTCACAAAGAACAGTTGCATTTGTAGCCTTCACTAATGATTCCAATGAGGTAAAAGTGAAGAAAGTGAACTCCAAGAAGCTTTTGACAAACTATTTAAAGAGAGTTCCTCCCTAAAAAAACTTGTCACTCAACTTAGAAAATAAAATAAAAAACTATCAATTAAACTAAGTAAAAAGGGTGATGAAGCCTCTAAGGATGTGAAATTGCTTGAAACCAATTCCAACCATTTGGATGAGAACCTCAATCTTAAGGAGAGACTCAAATAATTAGAGTCTAGCTTCAAAGGCTCATCCTTAGAAAATGAGAATCAAGTCCTAAAACAAAAGGTAAACTCTTTAGACTTGAAGCTCAAAAACCTAGGATTAATTCTCAATATAGAAAAAGAAAATAGAAAAATTGAGAAAAAAAAACTCATTGAGAAAAATGAAATCCTCTCTAACAAAATTATAGAATTAGCGAAAATAGAAGTAATTGATAAGAGTGATTCTAGAACTCTAGAGTTAAAAGAAAAAGTCAAATTTCTAGAAACCAAAATGAGTGAGGCATATGAGGATATACTAGACCTTGAAGGTTAAGTTTACTCATTAAAAGAGAGGAACAAAGGGCTAAATATGACTTGTGCCCAATTGACTTGTAAATCCCTAGAATACCTTAAACAAATTAAGGAGCTAGAGGAAGAAAGATAAAATCAATCTCTATGATTACCCAAGGAAATGGAAAATTTGAGAAAATATTGATTATGGATAAGGAAAGTGGTGATAGAAGTGGACTTGGGAACAATGCTTTGAACACTTCTAATCACAATAAGAGTCAATCAAATGTTTTTTTTAAAAGGAAAAGAGAAATCACAAAACCCCTCTCAACCTCCAAAACAAAAGCCTTGGACACATAGTGAAGGACAATCCCAAAAAGGGAAAAAGCCTATCACTTATAAAGGCCAAGCCTCATCCTAAAAACATGAAGAAGTGAGGGATAAGGGAAAAAGGCAAGTGTCTACTCAAAAGCCAAGAGCTTTTGACAATAGACACCTTACTTCCTACAAAGGGAAGGGTATAGATACATCTCAAGTCTCAACTTCAAAATCTAAGATGTACTATGAAAAGAAAGCACACTCTTCCTTCAAGAACAATATCCCTAATTACAATGATAAGAGAAAAGATTCTTGGAAAAACAAATTTCAAGCCTCTACATCTAGAAACCCACCAATCACTTGCCACTATTGTGGCTTGATTGGTCATATGAAAGTGGATTATAGAAAGAGAGCAAATGATTTGAAAGCTAAATCCCTTCAATAAAATAGAAAGAGGTTAAATGAGAAAAATGGTAGAAAGAGAACCTTCTTTCAAAAGGTTGAATAAGAAAACCTTCAAAAGAAGAAGAGATTGACTCAATCCAAATTGTTGATAACAAAACAAGTATTGGTAAAAAAGGGAGAGCTAAAATGTCTTGTTATCCACACCTCCCTTAAAGTGGCCAAAACATTACATTGGTAATTGGATAGTGGATGTTCAAGACACATGACGGGGGACAAATCCCTCTTCTCACAATATACTTCCGGTAGGGAAGGAAGTGTGGCCTTTGGTGATGGAAACACCGCTAAGATAATGGGTACGTGTATAGTAAAAATACCTGGAATTCGAAC
>JAOXJP010038906.1:0-16488 GCA_025762735.1 Platanus orientalis
ACACAAGACTTACATGGAAAACCCCCGTTAGGACCGATTTACCTTCTTCCACTTAGAAGAAAACAGGATGGAATAAAACTAGCAAGCAAAACGAAAAAGAAAATCATGCACAACGCAAGATTTATGTGGAAAAACCACATAGCCGCACAGAAAACTTTCTTTATCAGGAAATCTTTGTCAAAGACGATTACAGTTTTCAGAATCTCTCCCTCTTGACACGCAACCCTAGAACGAAACATATAAATATCCCCAAAAACCCTAATACATGGCGGATAGTATTCGGATACGGTCCGGTACATAAAACCATAAACGGATCGAAAAATTCCCTAAATTTTTCATATTCGAGTTTTTCAGGTTATAATTTGGGTCATATTGGGGTTGACAAAGTATTATGCTAACCCAAATCAAACTTCACACATAACAACCCTAATTTTGGGGAAAAACCACAAAGTTGTAGAAAAAACTTTTAGAAAAACTCGTCAAAGACTATTTGCAATTTTGGAATCTCTCCCTTTTCACACGCAATCCTACAACAACATATAAATATCTCCAAAAAACCCTAACTCATGTGGATATGGTTCGGATCCAGTCTGGTACATAAAACATAAAACGGGTCAAATTTTTATTTTTCAGGTTTTTCTTTGGGTTGTATCCGGATCAGATTTCGGGTTCAATTCCAAATGCTAACCCAAATCAAACTTCACACATTACGAAGATGGTACTTGTGAGCTTCTTGAAGATAATCCAATCCTCCCATATGGTACAAGAGATTCAGAAGCATTATTCTTAGGATTCAACTCAACCCAGACTCAATCCCATCTACCTTCAGATTGGCAATATAACTGGTAGGGATACTCTTTCCTTTCTGTTAATTTCTATGGTCAATTCCTAGAGTCAATTCTTCCTTCTGAGATAATATAAACCAAACATGAAATGGCCAGGATCAGCCAAAGCTTGAATGATTGAAGTCCTGAAATTAAAGTTTTCTAAAACCCATCTCAGAATCTTGCAATGTCTCTGGCTCCTTTGAGGCTGGCAGTTCTTAAATAACATGTCCAGACTACTGGACCTTTTTGTCACTCAAGCTGGTTCTAAGTTTCTGCTTCTCTAGTTCTATCATTCCAGTCTTGTGGTCTTCTGAGGTATTTTCTCTGTTTCTTTTCTTCTCTGATTCTCATTTTGTCTTCATTACTTAGATGATTGCAACTGTTGTACACGTTTTGGATTCTATGTTTCATTATTTTGTAATTCTAAATGTTATTCACACCCATGGATCAAAATATCAGGATTGGATAGGGCCGATCCGATCCATGTCTTAAAAGGATCGGATGATCCAAGATTAAAGGGAAAAACATGAAAATCTGGCTTGGATCATCCGATCCTGATCCACAATCTGATCCACCCGATCCCAATCTGGACTGGGCCGTCCAATCCACCGATCCGACCCGCTCAAGGGTCGATCCGCTGCTAAAGCCAATCCTACCTAGGATTCGGGATTGGGGTTGGCCAATCCAAAGGCCGGATCGGCCGATTTTTCGAACCATGTTCACACCTTTCAATCCACTTCTGACTGGTCCATGTTCATTGAACAGTGTCTACCTTAGACTTGATGCCACCTCGCTGTACTTCAAAGGTGAGAGTACTGAATGCTCAAGCTTAAAGAGTGAAAAGGCTTTTAAACTTCGGTAAGAGGGCTTTCCTAGTCAATGTGGGGCTAAACCTCAAAGGAGTGCTTGCTTCTTTTAAAATATGTGCATGAAAGACTCGAGTTAAGTGATTCCCACATTGACCCCAATCAATTAGAAACAAATCATTAAAAGTGTTTTAAAACGTGGTTTTCAAGTAAAATAATATAAATCTATTCATTTAAAAAAATCATTCAAAAACCTTAAAAACCCACTATGGGAAGCAGATGATGGTAATACATCACATCTATTTGGATGCTCATAGACACTATAGTGAACGGTTGAGAAAAGAGATTTGCCTATTGTGCTATGTGACAAATTATCATTCCAGCTGAATCAATCAGCATGTTGAAAGTTGAAACCCAAAATCTCCATTTATGGTGAAGTCCATCAGGTTGAGTACAATCAATGGCTCATGAATGAGTAATTTAATCTTTAATATATATATATATATAGATATATATTGTGTGTGTGTGTGTGTGTGGAGAAAAATGAAACCAAAGTATTTTCAAATTATTGACTCGGGGAGTCAAGTCAACTGGGGCCAAGCTCTCTGAGTTTCACCGAGCATTTGATGGACCACTTAACCACTTGTTAAGGTTCTGAGTTCTACACAAAATTCAGTTAAGTCGAGTGGCTTTCTTGAGTTCCACATTATCTTGTCATTAGTTTGTCAAGTTTTGAAACCATGTTATGACCTTAAATGGAGATCTAAGCGGGGGTCCTGGAATGGATAGTCCATTATATCTACTTTTATGCTTTTTGAGTAAGCTGTGTATAAAGTATAAACCGATTTCATGTTTTGCATTTTATTAAGAGAGAGGTGGGTTGTTTTGGCATCCCATTTGTCTAAAGAACAGAAAAGGTATGGTTGGTGGAAATTTGATAGGTATGATCTTTGTGATGTAAGTGAAATGAATTTAGGGTCTTTTATTTTATTTTATTTTTTTAATTTCATGCATTTGTAACCATAATATTATACTCTTGTAAGCCTGAAAGCTCAAATCCTTCATCGGAAAGAGCCAAATCAAGCACCAAAATGATAGCAGAGTTGAGCAACTCAGCGTCTTTGAAAAAGAAAATGGCAGACAACACAAAAGCTATCCTAAGGCGATCTCAACGTATTCAGAATACAACATTGTGTACTCAAGGCCAGGATATTAAGCCCGTTGTTGAAAATATAGATGAAAGTGAAAATGATGAAGAAGATCACCGGTACTCTTATGAGGAGAAAAAGACTCCCGAGACAGTCTTGGGTGCCAAAAGCTTGGAAGAGAAAATTGATTGTGTAATTCTAATTTTAGAAGCACAAGAAAAGTCTATTGAAGCATTGAAGGCGAAGGTAACTAATTATGATATCATTTATTGTCATTGATTGTATGTTTTTAACAATATCCAATCTTCTCAAAGCAGGGAGCTGATAGGTGCTTTCCGACCCAGAACATGTGCTTTGCCAACATCATATCAGAGGTGAAAAAGAACAAGTACAAGAACATGTACATTGACTCTCAAAAGAAGGTTACGTGTGTTTAATAGCTTTTTTTGGCTATTGTTGTGTCAGTAGTAAATTGTTTATTGTTATTCCAATGTCTTTGTGTTGTTTTCAGATTGAGAGCTTAAGAGATGGGAACTGCCAGCTGGCTAAAAAGTTGGAACATGCTCTTGGCAAGCTTGAAGCTGTATGTTGCAGATCATATATTTGCAATTATTCTGTTTTTGTTTTTGTAGTACACTGGTTTCTTCCATAGACGTGGTCACATGCTCATTGAATGACCTTGCCTACTAGGCCAACAGAAATCAGAAATGATGACAGCAAGGCTTTTCTACGCTTGGTGTACAAAAACGCCCAAGTCAAGGGGTGGCCACATCAGCATCAGAAGTGTTTTACACACTCCCAAAAAGTGCTAATCACTTTCGGTGCTGACGTTTCCACCTGCATAACCATCGGCGGAGACAGGCAGAGGTTAGGGGTCGGCATATAAAATCTTCACAGCTCAGTAGATGGCTAAAAGGAATTAAAATAAATTATATCGTATGTGGATTCCAATTGTTTGGTGTTCAATTGATCTGATTTCTAGGCCAGAAGATCTCTGAGATGGCACCCATGGATTGAATTTTTTTCCTCTGCATGTGCACAAGTTGTACAGCTGAGACCTGTAGCATCATAAATGCTACTGTGGCCTGTTTGAAGGTACTTTTAGTGTAATTCACAGTTTCTTGCAACTATGTGTGTACATGGATTTTATCAACTCTATTGACATTGCCTTGAACTCTATGATTCTTGGTGACGACATGGCCAAGTTGGCATAGACCTTTCTGTAAATTGAAGACTTTGGGTTGAGTCACATGCATAATCAATTCATAGTGGAAGCTTTGTACCAAGTAGAGCTAGATTTGTACTGTGAAATTTCAGACCATGCTGTATATGGCTACATGCTCATTTTATGCGTCTCATAGAAATTTCAGATCAGGCTTCATACTGGTACCTTTACATAGAACAAGCGTGGTTTCAGTGCAATTTCTCAAGTTATGCTGTAACCATTTGGTTTTTTCTTGTTAATGGTTCTAATTCCATTTTGGTTCTTTCAGTTTGAGAATGTGCAAGCTGTTTTATCTGAATCTATTGAGAAATTAAAAGATGCAATTTTAATCTCAAGTCTTGCAAAAACAACTGAAGCGATGTTGGGTCTTTCTTCGTCGAGGGTGATCATTGGTGGCTCTGCTGTTCCAACTGCCTTAGCTGAAGCCAAAACTCCAGCAGTTAAAAGAAGGAAGTCTGCTGAAGCCAAAACTCCAGCAGCTAAAAGAAGGAAGACTGGCAAGGACTGAATTTCCGCTGAATCCATGTTGGTTACTTGGTTAAATTTTCGGGTAAACACCTTGGTAGTGTAAAAGATGATTTATTTGCGATATGGAGTGGTGATGGGTGGTTTGTAAGTCTATATTAACATATTAGTTTCCTAATGCCATTCTTGCTCTCAGCTGAAGTCGAACTTGAATTGTATGTGTTGATATATTATTAGGTTAAGTGCCGATGTGCCATCAAACTTGTTATCCAGATAGCGGCAGAGTGATTGGGAATTCGTTCTAGTGGCACTCATGAGATCTTCATGGGCTCAGATTTAATGGGTTCCAAGTTAGGCCACATATGTGAAAGCTGTTAGGATCGTTTTACCTTCTTTGTGGAAGAAGGGATGCAATAAAATTAACAAGCAAACAAAGAATGAAATCTCCACATGGAAAACCCCAATTTAAGAAAAAATCATGGAGTTGCAGAGAAAACTCACTGTCAAGAAGAAAACTTGTCAAAGATGATTTACAATATTGGAAGCTCTGTCTCTTCAGCATGCAACCACAGAATGAAACATATAATACCTTCAAAAAACCCAAATACATATGCGGATCTGATCCCATATATAAAAATGTCAAAACGAGTAAAAAAATTTCTATATTTGGTTGTATCCGGGGTAGATTTCGGATTAACCCAACAAATCAAACTTCACACATTACAAAAGCTTGTGTTGTTTGTGACTTGCCCTCAAAATTTCATTGAGCTGTCTTGGAGATACAGCCCTTCCTATTAGACCATGCTGTACGGCTTCCATTAAAAATCAGGGCAACCCAAAACCCAAGTGGCTTTATTTTTTCCTTCAATACAATATGAATGACAGTTTTCATTTCTAGAAAATCTTAAACATCAAATGACCACCAACAAACTTCAACATTTACACTTGCTGTAATTCAACTTCATACCCAACCAAACTGTAAATAAAAATAACGGTTAGACTTGACAAAGTGGATCTACTTTTGTTATTCATGGTAGTAGTTATGAAGAGAAGTAGAGAAATCAAATCTATTCGTTTGAGTAGCTTCACCACAACCTCTTCTGCCATTGGTGGTGGTGAAGAGGGAAAACCAAGCACATCCCACGTATGGCTTGATCATAAGAGGCCGAGAGATCTTGGGAGGTCAGTTGGTGGAACTCCACAAGCTAGTTAAGGCAGTGGTTCTCCCTAGTTATATTTGAGTTATCTTTAGCTAACCTAGATTTTTCTGCAAGCCGGGCTTCTATTTGATGTCCCACCTAAAAATTGTTCAAGTAGAATTACCATATAGAAGATTGGTTTAGGGATGATTCTATTTGTTACTAGTACTTTGAACAGGTTTTAAACTTTTCTTTGAAAGAAATTGATGGTAATTCAGGAAGCATTGTAAAATTCTTCTAAACATGTGTTTATACTTGGTTTTTTGGCCTCTCTCTCTCTAAGTTATGTGCCATGAGCCATGGAATGAGAATATATATATATATAGCAGTGTCTAAATTGTGTGTAATATGAGACAGCGAAGAGGCTAGTGAATTGAATCCTCTGAGAAAAAGAGAACAGTCATCTCTCAAGTGTTTACCATGTTCTAACTCTACAATAACCTATAGAGACAGTGGATTATGTACGACAACTTAGAGAGTGGCAAAAGTTGGACCGATATCAGGGCTGAAACGTCAGCACTGAAAAAGTGATACACTTTTTTGGGGAATGTTTTTCACTTTTTGGCACTGATGTGTCAGCTCTGATGTCATTCCAACTTTAGCCACTCTCTAAATTGTCCTACCAAATCCTCTGCGCCTACATTATAGTTAGTAGAAAGGTGTTTAAATGGATACCCTGATCCCCCAAAGTTTCAATCTATCAATTTGGTCCTGCATTGTAGTTAGGTAGATAATGTTGAGCGTTTTAAATTACAAAATACCCTTTCATTTATTGCTTAAAGGGATTTTATTATTATTATTACTTTTCCTAAGCCATAGTCGAGCTTCTACTTGAACGGGCAATTGGACCAACATCTCTTTTATCTATGCAGATTTTTTTTTTGGTAAAACTATGAAGAAAATGTTGAGATAGATAAATTGTAACACCAGATATGAGAGAGTATCATGCCTGAAATTTCTTGGAAACGCTTTGGGTTCCATAACACGACATATCATTTTTCTTATCCTTCCTCTCAACATATAGGTGGGGGAAGGAAGTAACCTATCCAAAGATTCTAAAAAAAATCGACAGCATAACAGTTATAAAGTGAATTCATGGGAATTAAATATAATAATGTTTAATAAATCTATGGGTATTTGATAGATAACAGATATAAAAGCACTCCCTATACCATTTATTTTCATTCAACAACTGTCCACCCGACAGTATACCATCCATAAAATTAATTAATTACCATTAACGATATGTATAACTAGTCCAAAAACAATAAATCTCTACTATGAAGGTTCCAAAAAATAATAAAGTCTCATGAAAGTCCAATGCAGAGCTATCTATTATATTTTCTACTCTTTAACTCTCTCTGTCTAAAAGAATCCGTAAGAAAAATACGCCTGCTACTTAATCATTCACTCCCAAGCTATACTAAACTCTATCCCTCTTGTCCTACTCTTTGGCTAGGACTCTTTGCGTGGGGTGAGATTCACAAGATCAATGAGAATAATTGAATTCCCACGGTTAGGGTTAGGAGATAAATAACGTAAATAATTTTAATCAATCATCATCGCCATGCTTCATATCATGTTTAATAACACTATGTCATGTACACATGAATAGTAACCAATAAGCTTCATCAACAATATATATCAAATAATAAGTAAAATCAAGTGCGTTTCAATGCAATGCATGCAACTAAATGCATGTAAACCAGAGCTAGCACCCAATGTGCAACGTAGAGAAAAATCAATGTGTTTCGCATGTAATATCAACATAGACAATAAACCACGTGTCATCGGTGGAGTTAATATAAAGAAGTAATCAAATCCAAGTCTCCTGCATTATACACCACATGGAGATGGTAAACTATCATGTTATATATCATAATTCGGCTTATTTTAGGCGTTGAACCATGCTTTTATTTAAATTGCATACAACAGTCCATTTTAAGCACAAAACTCATAATTCAAATGTAATATGCAAAACTCAATTAAATACTAAATCCCATCAACTTGCATGGCATATTAAATCCTAGTATTATTTTAAGTTTATAACATTATAATATAGTATTGGGCAACTCACATAAAGAACACCAAGTATTTACTAATAGTAAGATCAATTTAGGGTAGTAAACCTCGAAACTCTAACTTAATCTAATGTGAGCTCTTGTTGAACAGCATTTTCATGTTCTTAAGAATCAAATTTTAAATAAAAGTTTTTAGACAAAAGTGAAGGCTGTGAATTTGGTCGGGTCGGTCCAAAACTCAACTTGTCCAGCCCATAGTTTGATCGAGTTGGGTTGACTGAATTTGGGCTAGGGCCAAGTTTGGGTTCATATACTAGGGTCCGATTTATTTTCAGGCCAAGTTCAATTAGATGTAAGAAGCCCAAAGATTGGCCTGGCCCAACCCGAACTAAGCACTTATTTGCAGTATAAATATATAACATCTACCATCTTATATATCCTAATCTAATGTCCTAAAAAAAAAACCATAACTAAAACCTAAATTTATAAACTCTCTTCCCTCTCTCCCTATACTCCATAGACAGCTCACTTTATCCGGTTCTTCCCCCCATCTCTCTTTGTGGCAAGATTACCTGCCGTTTTGCCCATGTAAGCAATAGTTCTTCTCTCTCTCTCTCTCTCCCCCCTCACTTTTAGGGTTTCAAAATCGACGAATGCGTGGATTTTCAAAGCTCACCAATTTCTCTTTCTTTTGTTGAAACCAAGGGATATGGTTTTTTCCTGCCCATCTATTGCTGAAAGCTTGCATGGTACACCATGATATGAAATGTTGAAGCTCATTTTTTTATTTGTTGGACAGCATGGCCAAGTGATTTTAAGACTTTAATCTGGTGATGCAAAGGGAAAGGCCCTTGGGGCAATTCTTCCCAATCCAAAATTCTGAAAATAAACAATAAAGTTGGGTGATAGGCTGTTGATTTCGGGTGGCCCGAGCTCAGCCCGAAGCCTGACTTTTTCATATTGGGCTGAGTTCTGGCAGCTACCTTCGGGTAAAGTTTGGGCTCGGGATGACCTTGGCCTGGGCAAGCTCAACCCAATTTGCACCCCTAATAGAAGTTATAACATCCACACTAGATTAAACGTTGATAAAGAACATAAAATCTCAAATCATGGTAACATCACAAGACACAATACTATAAATTTAGGGCAATCTAGGGCTAAACGATTTAGTAACTAATCACAATAAAATTATGAAATACACAATAATAGAGGTTTACATAGGAGGGAAAGATCAAAATCTTCTCAAATCATGCTAAGTAACATATTTGAAAATATTACGACACAATTTTACTCTGATATGTAACATTTTACATCTAGAAAATTTCAAGATACTTGCATAGCAAAGAATTTTTGAACAAAAATCACAAAAAAATCTAACCCTAATAGAAGAAATCAAGTATGCTTACCTGTTTTGATTTCCTCTCACTCTCTCTCTCTCTTCCCTTTCCTTATTTATTATTCTTTTTCCATCCTTTCTTCTCCTTTCTCCTCCCACCAGAGCTTTGTAAAGGAAAAAAGAGTTTTAAGCTTTTTTTGGATTGTAAGGGGAGGGGTTTCAATTGATGAAGGACTGAAAACCTCATTCCTTTTCTTTTTATTTTGTTTTCCTAATTTACCTTTTAGTTTAAGGTATTATATACAAATAAATTTGAAAATGAATGTATTTACAAGAATTTAGGGATAACAATAATAAGTGATAAAATAATAGAGATTATAATGGTTCAATCATATGTAACGAAGACTAACGACTACATCCATGATCAAGAAGTCATATGAAACCATTTGGGAATTTTTATGAGAGCCATTACAATTTATCGTATATGCAGCTAAGGAAGCGGAAGCATGGCATTGCATTTGAGGTTATCAATAGCTAGCTTAGATGTTTTCATTTCAGTCATTGTATCTAGAAGGCACTACTCTCTAGATTGTGTAAGTCCTAAATGAAACAGACTCAAATCTTTTATGGCATATCAGGATCCTAATTTCTAGTTGTTGTATTATTCAATTTCTGAAGACTGCGTTTGACAGCCACTTGTAATGCAATCATTTCATTTGAGTTTCCTAGGCTTTTGTAGCCGCAATGAGATGGTTTTGCGATGGAACAATTCAGATTTGCAACTATTTGTACCGGATAACATTAATCATTTCATTTTATAGAAAAACGTGAGATGACTTCATTTCTAATTGTAATTAACAAATCAGTGTAAATTTGAATTAGGTCATCACAAATCATCACCTCATGGCTACAAATGCCTTGGGAAACTCAAATGAAATGATAACATTTCAGGTGACTGCCAAATAGGCTATAATATAATATTGTAGCAGAAAATTGAATAATTTCAACTATTTGTACTTATACTAATCTTATGTACAAAAAATACGAAATTTCCTTCATTGAATCAATGGAGAATGACTCCTCATCAATTTTCAGAATTGTTAAGACTCTCTTAGTCATGTGAGTATTTCAATGATCACCATGTATGTGGTGACTTAGGTAATGCAAAGGATGTTGCACTATATTATAAGTTGGGACTTGGTTTCTGGAAATTCAAAGGATAATAGAATGTTATGGGTAGGGATTTGATTTCTTGAATTTTAATGATATTAAGGTATTATCAAGCAATCTGAATTCAATTCTAAATCTAGCACATAAAGATCAATCAACAAGAGTTATTGAAAATCTCAAGACAGACAAGAGGCAAGGACTTACGGGATGAATCCTCAAAATTCCTCCTTTCCACTAGCCATTAAACCTGCCAAAAGAGCCCATTTCTCGATTTGGAAAATCATGGGCTTTAACCACCAAACAGGGGACATCATGATGTTCCTCATCACAAAAACTGCACCGGGGGGCTGACGCATCAGCACTGAAAAGTGATTTACACTTTTTTTTTTTTGGGGGGGGGGCGGGTTGCTTTTCAGTTTTCGGTGCTAATGTGTCCACACCCTGATACGATTTGCACAGTTCTCATGAAATTAGTTTGCACTTAATTTTCTTCTGTTTTACGAGGGTGGGATTTCTTTTGTGAAAAAGAGTACTTTCTTACACCAGACATTGTACAACACGTGGCAAAAGAAAAAACCTAACATTGGGGGCAAAGAAATGGTTTTTTACGTGTTGTGTAACACCTGACGCAAAGGAGTCAACAGTTGCTTTTTTGCAAGAGGAAATCCAATTGCGATCCCGTCACATGGTCCAAAACCCTTATCTACTAATTGGATTTTGAACTGGAGGGCCACACACTAGAGAAGCGTGGTGCATCAAAACTCAGAAGTATACTTGGATACATTGTACTATGAAAAAGAAAGGCTACAAATTTTTAGCAGTCCAAAATTCCCTTGAGAGGGAAATATCCCTACCCATTCATCCAACCGAACGGGACTGCTCGACCCCCTCCTTTCCAAGTTACGACAGGTAAGTCCTTACGTGACTTCATTTGTAAATAGGAATGAAGTCAACCTAGGCCTCTCTCTCCTTCCTCCTCCATACGTAAGAACAACATCCCACACATCTTTGAGAAAAAGACTTATTAGAGAGAAAATTGAGAAGAAATAAGAAAGAGAAAAGGATACATTAATTCTAAGCAAGGGAGGAGCCCATTTGGAAATATATTAGCCTGATAATTGTAAAGGATTAACACTGCTGTTGGCTTTTAAAAATTCTGAATCTCATAAAAATATATTGATGTACATAGCAGGTTTTTATACAAATCATTTGAACAATCTAACTATGGAAAGCAGTAACGTAAAATCTATATTTACAGAAAGTTACAACCAAATAAGAAACTGATCCTAGAATTATGCTTCCACAAATCTTTGCTGATTTTACTATGTCTGTTGACTGTGGGCTGGCGTTGAGTTGGCTGGAGGATCTTCCTTGATAGAGTCAATGGCATAAATTTAGTCGTTAGGTTGAATTCAATGATTCTACCGTGTTGCAGCTTTACATGGTTATCTTGGGAAGTAGAAATTCATGTGAACCTAGGTTTTCCAAATATGGATTAGGGCTCTTCTATTATAACCTCATAAAAGTGGGATTCTTTTAAGGCCTCCTCTCTTGGATTAGACTTAGGGTTTTTTCTCTCTATAACGTTAATAGGGTTTGGAAGAGAGAGGCAGCTGCTAAAAACTCTTATAATCTCTGGTTTTACATAGTGAAAGCTCTCTTGATCGTCTTTGTCTATGGACGTAGGTTTTAAGCTAAACCACGTTAAATCGTCTTGTGCTTTGTGTGTGTGTGTTATTTGTATTAATTTCATCTTCTATTTATTACTGCATACGATCAGAAATCTAGGCTTCCGCACAACAATTGGTATCAGAGCCTTAGGTTGTGATGGATTTTTCAACATGGCGACAATGTATGAAGTGGAGAAATTCAACAGGCATGACAACTTTAGTTTATGTCACGTGAAGATGCGTGAGTTGTTGGTTCAACAAGGACTAGCCAAAGCTTTGATGGGGAATGAAAAACTTCATGCGACGATGAAAGAAGACGAAATGAAGGAACTTTACCTCAAGGCACTTAGCACGATTCAGTTGTATCAGGCCAATGAGGTGTTGAGAGAGGTTGCAAAAAAAGAATCTGTGGTTGAGTTATGGCTTAAGTTGGCACGCCTATACATGACCAAGTTTCTCATGAACATGTTGTATTTGAAACAACGCCTCTACATATTGAGGATGAGAGAAGGTATGTCTGTAAAAGCGCATCTAGATGAATTCAATAAAATCATTATAGATTTGAAAAACATTGACATTAATATTGATGATGAGGATCAAGTTATCATTGTTTTGTGCTCTTTACCTGCATCATATGAACACTTTGTTACAACCTTACTTTATGGAAAAGATACTATCTCCATGGAGGATGTTAAGACATCATTGCATTTTAATGAATTGATGAAGAATGTATTTAGAGAAAAGGGTGAGTAGCAGGCAGAAGGTCTGTTTGTGGGTGGAAGAACAAAGAAAAAACGTTCTAAAAATGATAAAGGTCAGTATAGATCCAAGTCTAAAGGAAATGAAAAGATGCAGTGCTTTTGTCGTAAAGAATATGGCCACATGAGGAGGAATTGTCTAGAGCATTCTGACAGGAAGAAAGGTGATAATCCCAGTACAACATTGGTAGAGGAACATGAAGAGTACATTGGAGATGTTTTCACAATCTCCAAAGGTATGAACACATTTTCTCATAATGAATGGATATTAGATTCAGGTAGTCCTGTTCATATTTGCTTCAAGAAAGAAGACAGGTTTTGTTTCTTTGAGTGATGGGTCCACTTGTGACGTCACAGGTGTTGGGACAGTAAAGATTACGATGTTTGATGGAGTGGTTCATATTTTGGGTGGTGTGACATATGTCCCAAAGATGCGAAGGAATTTAATATCCTTAGGCTAGCTAGACTCCAAGGGTTGCAAGTATTTAGTTGTATGTGGAGCTATGAAAATCGCACGTGGTTGTTTGGTCCTGATGAATGGAGAAAAGTGTGGTGATGGTTTGTATCATCTGCTGGGCAATATGATGATTGATAGTGTTTCTTTGACCTTGACGGGCAGTTGGAAACAAAGTGCACAAAATAACTAATGCTGGTGTAAGATCTCTTTTGTGGATGCAACAAAGAGAAGTGATGCAAGTTTCCAAGCAGTAGATGATGGTGAGGAGATTCTTGTAATTAGAGATGACGGATTGATATTCCTCTCTAGAGTTGACTAGGCGAGTTAGCTCGGAATAGCTACACATGTTCATTGGCTGTGTTTGATCGAATCGGATAATGTCAGGACTGAATTAATTCGATGGTATGTGTAGCAGTGATTCTTCAAGGCCAATGGTAATTTGTGGTGATAACAAACAAGTTGCGATTTATGTTCGAGGTAGAGGTGCATTGTAGGTACATATGGCACAAAGTTCACTAAGAAGGATAGTGCAGGTTTTCTCCAAGGTGGTTTCAGAATGTGAGCTAAGGTGGAGTGTGGTGCATATGTCAGAGTTACCCTTTGGGTTGTGTGGAGAAGATGGGAGTAGAGTTTCTGATACTATGTAAGCTTGGTAGAATTAAAGTCAATGTGGAGATTTGTTGGGTGTCTTTAATTAACACAGCTCTCAGTGCCACTAAGAGTCGTGTTGTGCTTTTATATGGAACTTGTCAAAGCGACAAGTATTTAGGGTATTAAACCCTATGTTTAAGAGTGGGTTTTGGCTTAGGGTTTTTTCTCTTATAATTGGAATTAGGGTTTGGAAAGAGAAGACAGCCGCAAAGCTCTTGTAATCTCTGGTTTTATATAGTAAAAGCTCTCTTGATCATCTTTGTCCGTAAATGTAGGCTTTAAGCCGAACCACGTTAAATTATCTTATGCTTTGTGTGTGTGTGTTTTGTTTGTATTAATTTCATCTTCTATTTATTGCTAAGTACGATCAAAACCTTTGATTAGAAATAACATCCCACGTGATTCTCTCCTGATTATTAAAGTTTTGTTAATGTTGTGCAAATTTCAGTATTTGATACATGATGGAAAATTTCATTTTTATTTTTATTTTTTCTTCAATGTGTCAATCATCAAAATTTGTATAACTCTAACAGAACTTTAACAATCAGGAGAGGATCACCATGTGCTGCCCCCTAAAATATCATACTGAAATTCAAACAACAGGTGGCATGTTATTTTCTTCCACCCCAGTGTAATGACAAAACTACCCACATTTTATTAAATGGACCAATATCATTATATGGGTAGTCTTTTATGACTTTCCCTTTCATGAGAAAGACAGTCCAGTTTCTGGGAAAGCAGCATTGAGGAGTGGAATGGAATGGTTGGACTAATTCCTATGCTAGGCAGGATCTAGACTGAGATATGGCCATGTGAAGGGTCAATGCATGCATTAGGTGATAAATTAGGGTTACACGACACATGTTCAAAATAGGGGTTACATGACACATGTTCATCAACCCTATCCATGGACTCATCCCCTTCCCCTTGTAATAACTGGAATTGAAGTTTCAAATGCTTAAATAAGAAGGCTTTCTGTGACTACCTTGAGGTTATTGGTCTAAAACTTTGAAAAAGGATTTTTTTTTTTTTTTGACAATGTCTAAGTCGAACCATTCTGGAATGGTCCCCAAAATTAAAACCTCAATGGATTCCAAAGAATCTTTTATAATGATTACCCTAGGCACGGATGTACTCGGAATTTTAAAAAAATGAAAAATAAATAATGAGAGGTTCTTGCTTATTTATGGTTGCAACATGGACTTTGTTGATTGTGAATCATCTCCGGTCTGAATAGACAGGTACCACTCCATTACCAATCAGTGTGTGACATATATCCTACAAAGGTATTTGAGTCAATACACATTTCAAAGGAGGGTACTACAGCAAATACATAACGGATAAGAACATGTGTATTTATTTATGCACCCTTTATCAGACATCATGTCACAACCTAAGCAAAGATTGGGGAGGTATTTGTCCATTCGGACTGGAGAAGATGTGAACTAGACTTTGATTTGCCTCTTATGACCTGTTAAGGTCCTGTCTGATAGGTGGCACAACACAATTGGTGGAAAAAAATCAGAATCATTTTTCAAAAAGTTGTTTCACTTTTTCCTGCTAATCTTGTCAAGCCACCTGTTAGACAGGACCTTAACAGGTCATAAGGTGGTAGGAGAAGATTGAGTGACCTTTGATACCCTTAGTGGGTTATATCAATGCTATTCGAAAAGGATTTCAAAAAATAATCGGTTCCTTCGGACTTTAAATCATCTCCCGTCTGAATGGATAGGTACCATTACATTATCAATCAATATGTGACATGTGACCTGACGAAGGGTGTTTGTGTCAATACACATGAGTCAAAGGAGGGTATTATAGTAAATACACTGTAGAAGCACTTGTGTTTTTATTAATGCACCCTTTGCTATCGTGTCACATGCTGAACAGAAACTGGAGCGGCACCTGCCCGGTTAGACCGGAGATGATGTGAACTGGTTTCTTCCCCACTTTGTTAACTGGGTTTCTTTGCTCATATCAAAAACCTCTTTTTTAAAATAAAAATTTTTTTTTTAAAGATATACGAGATTCCAAACAGACCCTCAACAAATATCACCGGTATTTTTTTCTTTTTAAATGTTTAAGAGGATACCTCCAAAAAGAGTAAGAAAATGAGGAGAGACTATAAACTTACATGTAAAGGTTAAAATAGAAAATATAACGGCCATTATGCAGCCATGGTCTTTATATGTCGTTATAATGTGGATTAATGAAGTGCCATTATTAATGGCTAACAAGAAGGAGATATTAATGTCATAATTACAATGGCCTACTGCTCCTGCAATTATCTTAGTCTTGGTACTGTTATAACGTTGCAATGAATCATTATAGATGCCATTCTAATGATTCATATGACATGTATAACATATCATTCACATTCACATTCATTCTAAGGCACCAAACCATCTCAACGATCGCATGTTGGATTCCTTTGATGTTTAAAATTCCAGGCAAGAAGATAAAATTGCCAGGAATTTGTTTTTTGTTTTTATTTTTTGGGTTGTTCTTATGTCATATAAAGGAAATAGTGGTCATTGCACTCATAACTTTAACAATAATGGTAATGGCATGGTCACATGTTCGATAGTTCGAATCATCTCTAATCAGGAATATCAGGTAAGTATCAGCAAATGAGATATTGCTTAAAAAGATATTTCAGTAAATATATTATTTATTTATTTTGTATTACTGTAACCCTTTGTAAGAAATTATGATTAGTATTGGTGAGGATTTTATACACAGACCCCTAACCTCC
>JAOXJP010038917.1:0-16486 GCA_025762735.1 Platanus orientalis
GGGGGTGGTGGTGGGGGTGTCTTGAGTGTGAGTATATGAGGGTCCTCAGTTGCACTAAAAGCTGTGATCACTTTTTGTGTTAGCAGTGGAGTTTCCCTCCCAACCAAAAGAAAAAACTGCCTCTTAGTCACCTCTACCTAGTCCCTAGTGCAGATGGTATGGATCCCAGCTAAGCATAGCAATCACCTAAATAATGCTTTGTCTACACTGTATAAAAAAAACATATATAGCACAAACTTTTTTTTTTAATCAGCACAAACTTATGCTTGTTCTGATTCCATTTCTTAGTCATTCTTACCAAAGGTGGTTGAGGTAATCCTAAAATTGTACTTACCATCCCAACCAATAGCAGACAGCTTCATTTGAACGTTTATGCAATGGAGTGCATACAATCAAATCAGTATACCATTTCATTCAAAATAACTGCACTCATGCTATAAATCTGCATCGTAGAGCCCTGCTCCAATAGTAAATAATATGAACCCTGAAAGGTCTGCTTGAGTGCTCAGCATGTGGCTGACTGCCTCAACTAAATAGTCGATCACATCTCACCAACTTACTTCCTCTATGAAGATGCAGAGAGGGCACTAAAAGAGTCCTTTTCCAATGTCCTCTGCCCCACGAAAATTAGTTTGGTTGCCCTCTCAACTTAGGAGAAAGGATTCTTTGTGGACTCCAATCATGAGAAAAAGAGAAAATCATCTGAAGGAAATTTTGTAAAAAACTAAATTAATTGCATTGAGTTTCCAGCATATTACAAAAATACCCTCCAGATGCATTTTCATTGGAATCCACATAGAATTCCATGGAGGATCTGCTCATGCAACTCAGATTTGATTGTCATGAAGACAAACAAGGCTGAGAATGGACCAAAATCTTTCCCATAGATCCGGATTCTCTTGCACCTTCATTATCTGCCTTCTCTTGCAACTTCATTATCTGCCTTGCTTCTATGTGAAACATGGAAAGTCAGGAATAAAAATTGCATGAAGCAGGTCAATGCAACTCAAAGTCTCAATCCGTTAAGCTATATAATCCTTCAATTAATTGGATTGATTGGACATGGGACCCCTTTATCATGAAATATGAAAAGCCAGGAATAAAAATTGCTTCAGGCAGATCACTGCTAGTCCATTCACTATTTTTTTTTTTTTTTTTTTTTTTTTTTTTGATAATTAAAATCCATTCACTATTACCCACCACGCTAGCCAATCCTCAATTGGGTCAACTCCTCCCAGTCAATGAAATGACATGAGATCCCTTTATCACAACCCTCAACCAACTAGACACCACCTGATAATAACAACACACTGAAAATAAACACAGATGCTGCATGCAAGACATCTTCCCTTCAAGCAGGAGCACTGTAATAATTCAAAATACATTGGTTTATGTTTGGCAGCCAGGGGAATCACTATCCAAGACAGACATCAAAGACACCAAAATTGGAAGCCTCCTCAAAGAAAAAGAAAAAAGCAAGGGAACTGAATATAAAATGGTTGCATTTTGAAATGGATGCACAACAGGCCTATAATAATCAACTTGAACACATCTACATGGTGATGGCATCTTTCCACTCTTGTCAGACTTTTTATGCATAAAAAACTCCTTTGAATGGTATATGTAGCAAGAGCAAATATCTGCACTGCAAATTTTGCTGTGGCTTGTTGTAGCATGAACAAAAAGCATGGGTTTGTTTTTTGGTCTTTCAACATGGTTGTTTTTGTCTTTTAACCTAGGTTTTTTGTCTTTTTATTCATGCTACAAAAAGGCACAGAAAAGTTTGCCACAGAATATCTTTGAGGATGTAGCAATGTGCTGAGTCTAAACTACAAGGTAGCATTCATTTTAACAAAGTGGACAACCTCGCATACTTTCATCATAACTCATTATAGGGTATAATTAGACATATTGAATGATATTGTTACTTAACCAACAAAACAATATATCAAAATTGACAAATAAAACATACAGTATAATTGAAATTGTAGTATTTTGGACAACCATGAGTTCTACGCAGAACTACTATAATTTAGTATCAAGTCGCATAAAGAAAATCAGGTTGCAAACCCAAATCAATCATGCATAATGCTTCATGACAAAGCAAGGACCACAAGGAATAAGATGAATTTAGAATAGGCAGAAGCCTATGTTAGTATAGTATTGACAGAAAATCTAAATCTTCAAATGAAATCTAGTACAATTTATGCTCTAGGACTCGTGATACTTATCAGTTCCAGATTTTTGAAAAGCTACATAACAAGGAGACAACATGTGTTGGTGCCTGACATGGACACAGGGTATCTGACACAGTGACCTCAAAAAAAAATGCAGACATGCATGTACATGAATAAAATAAAACGTATTTTTATACATAGCATGTCAAAGTTCAAAAGACTCAGAAGATTGAATATAGAACAATTACATCATGCATTTTACAAGTTATATTCTCCATTAGAAGATGCAGCTGTTAGTCCCGATATAATGCTCTACATATGTTCCTTGGGATTAGAAAAGAATCTATAGCCATGTCTAGCAGTGTCAGCACCAGAATCCATGCCTATATGACATGCCAAAAAAGTGAAAGTGAAGTGTCCTAGTGACCTTGTTATACGGTTAAAAAGTAATTGGTGCTTCTCTAAATTAGTATCATGTAACCTAAAGCAATTCAGGATGTAAAACCATGAGCTTACAACGCCAAAACTAAAACAGCATGCTGATCAAATATGCAATTTGAACTAACATCTATATGCGCATACAAAGAATGAGCAAATGAAACTGGTCATATTTTTGCCTTTAATTAGAAAAGCAATTGGTGCTTCTATAAATTAGTATCATGTAACCTAAAACAGTTCAGGATGCAAAATCATGAGCTTGCAACAACAGAATGCATGCTGATTACATATTCAGTTTGAACCAGCATCTATTTGAGCATAAGAGTAATGAGCAAAGGAAACTGATCATGGTTTTCTTTCAATTGGGAAATAAGTAGCTGACCTCTCGTTCTTCCTCTCCAATATCATCCAACACATCTTCCTCCCCAGCCTCGACAGGAGTAGACAAAGCTGCTGCTTTGGAAGACCGCCCCTGCCGCTCCTTCCGTTCTTTAATTTCTTGCAGCTTTGATTCTGCAGCCCTCTGGCGTTTGAACCTAGCAATCTAAAATCGATAAAATAAGAATAAGCAATATGTGGCTACAAAGCAATGAAGGCATGATTTAGGTTTGGGTAGTAGCAAACTTGATTTCCTCCCTCGCACTTCTAACTGCTAGTATGTCTAACTTCAACTGAATTTTCATGTTATGAAAATAGTTATGGCACAAGCATCAGACTTTGAACCTTGAGAAAAGAATAGTCACAATATCTCTCACCCTTTCACCCTTCCACTTAATAATAGAGCTCAAACTTACCTTTTTAGCCCTCCTATCTGCTAGAGAATTTGAGCCCTCTTGCACAGATTCTAACTCCTCTTCAGGTACAAGTTCCATTGCCTCACAAAATGAAATGAATTCCTAGAATATGCAAAAGCATTAATCAAGACCAACTGATGTGGAACACCATAAACTCAAAACAAGAATGCAAGACGGTTGTGAGGATTATAACAGTGAAGAGTCAATATACGTCAAGAAGCTTTAAGCTTATATTTACAAACAGCTCTTAACTGTAATTCAGAAATGGAATTAACATTCACCTTCAATTTTCCCTGGGAAAATTTAAGCACCTGAATCCTGTCCTCCTGGGTGACCTTTTCAGTCAACTCAGAAATATAAAATGGCACCTGTAGAGAAGAATCATGAGTATACATAGAAAATTTAAAACCAAAGTTACATGTAATGGCATTAGATACAGACAACAAAAATGTATATGACAAATATAACTGCAAGAACATACATGGCAATAATCTTCAACTCAGCAAACCCATGCTGGATCAATCAGACTACTAAAATCAGTTGTTTTTCAAAAGACACTAAGCACCATGAAAACCCAGTAGTTAGCGTTGACAAAAGTTGGACCATTTCCTTCAATGCTGCAGTCACAAATTTATGATTAAGTCAACCTAATTCCCGATCATTTTCATATCTCAAATGAAAAGTCTAAGTGGTAGAAATTGAAGCAAGTTTAGAATATAAGATTTCCTATAATAATCAGTTGACTTCCAGGTAAAGATCACAGAGGAACCAGTGCGTGTCCAACCGATGCTGCCATTCAATTTTGAGGTCAAAAAAGTCCATGCAACTAAATTGTTTATCTAGACTCCATTTTGAAATAATAAAAAATCTCAAATCCATGCAGGGGTATTTTTGGTATTAGGGTTTAAAATAATTATTTGGAGTCGGTATTTAGTCAATTTTATTGTAATCCTTATATGAAAGCCTAAATTTCAGCACCACTAACTTCGAGGGCTTACCACATGGCATGTTCTACACAATGAAAATTTATTGGACGTCAAATTTCCTTTCTATAACTGGCTGTGTTGGCCATAGTTTTTTAAACTTGGGATCGGGATCATCGGGACTTGATTGACCCAGCTTAAGTGACCATATCACTCGATTCTTAGGATCGCAGATCGGATCAGATCGACCGAGTTTGGAAACCATGCTGTTGCCTTGTCCTAAAAACTTCAAAGTATTTGCCATCAATTTGTTGTATTATCTCTTGTAAAATTAGTTTTTCCAAGACATCCTTTCGTTTCACTTTCTCTGTCTTTAGCAATTTTGTTGGAAGCTTGTACATAATTTTTGTCAGCCTTCTTTTGGTTTCACATTCCCCTTTGATTCTGGGATGGTTTCAATGTTCATTAGCTAAGGGTGATCTTCTCCTGCCATGATGTAGGAAAGAATGGGTAAGCCTTGCCATTGTATTGCACATCCCTGTCATATAACCATGGCTGTCCAAGTAGAATGTGTGAACTTCTTTAAAATCACATCACACCAAATAATATCCCAGTACAACATTATCTCTAAAGATATTAAACCTCTCTTGGACACAAGAACAGAAGTATCATTGGTCCACACAATCTTGTAAGGCCGTGGATGTTTATTTACTGCTACCCAAAGCTTACTAAAAATCCCTATGAAACCACATTCCTCAAAAAATAAATAAATAAATAAATAAAAGAAAAGAAAAGAAAACCACATTCATACTAAATCCTCGACTCATGATAAGCTTACGCACTTGATCTCCATACTTGAGTATCACAGATAATAGTGTACAACCAATCCTCCTCTTCTTCTTTAGAAGCTGTAAGAATCTCATGAACCACATTCAAGAAAGAATCTTCTTCATCATAATCATCCTCTGATACTTGGTTCTCTGGACGTGTCATTAGCTCTAGTACGAATTGAATTTGCAATAGTTTGAGAACTGTAAGTCTTCCACATTTTCAGACTTGACATGCAACCCAATAAAGTATCCATCTATTCCAAAATCTTATAAGAATATAATCTCACTGATTATCTGTGAGCTTTCTTCTATAGTTTTTGTCATTCCTAGCTGACACAGATGCTAACACCAAATTTCGAGCCTGATGATATGAGGCGAAATTCATTGGACAAATTACCTAGCCGCTTTTAGAGGCTAGTTTATTATTTTTGTGTGGGGAACCAAGACTTCAAGTCCAGGGGACTTGTTAATTACAGCCGTTTAGTACAGTCAACCTCTGATTATCTTTAAGTTATTCAATATTGTATCACAAAATAGAGTTACAATCACATAAAAGAGAATGGGGGAGAAGAGATGATGCTCTTTCAAATATATATAGTATGGATTACACTTTGCTCATTCACCAACAAGTTTACCTATCTATAACTTGAATCATTCTCAAACTCCCTATGATATCTTCCTTGGGGAGGTTGCAGAGGTATAATGGACATACTCCCTCCTCTTTTGGAAAAGAGGTAGCTTCTAGAACTCCAAGAGACGAATGAACTTGCCTTGTGATGAACTCCTTCAACTCTCTCATTCCTCCTTTTAGTTCTTTTCTATATATTCTCTCTGTCTGTGTGTATATCTCTTCCTTTATGCATGCATATTAGTATTTATAGGCCACAAAAACGAGTTTAGAGAAGAGTCATCGTTTAAGGAGAACTCTATCTCTTCCATATCATTTTTGTTGAGATTGAAGTCTTCAAATCTTATCCTAATAATTTAGGTGATTCTTCTATGCGAGAATCCACCATCTTCCATCTCCTGAGTCGTTAAGGACTCACAAGAGTCATGATTATCCAAAACAACCTTCCTAGGAAGAGATAAAACCAATTTTCAATTTCTGGTTTCCACAGTGCGCGAGTACATTCGCCGTGATTAGTGTGGCAAGTGAGAAATATAATTCACATTCGCGCATACTTTTGGGGTTTCAACAGGGATCTCTCATCCCTTTTCTCTCTTTAATGAAATTTCACTTGTCAAAAAAAAATAGATTTGATTGGTAATAACTCTATTGGGTCTATCATTTCCTTCTTTTATTTAAGTTTTATTTTATTTACATTTCTACATAATTTCTATCTTCAACCCTAAATGTGATGGGGGGGGTTGGGGACAGGATGTGGCTCTTGGAAAATAGTTTAGTTTTCCCATGAGATAAGGGAGTTATCAATAGCGATGGGCTGTTCTAGTCATGTACCTCAGGAGCAAAATGAGCCCGCTAATAGGTTAAGCAATTGAGGCGTAGAATTATCTTCTATGTTTATGGATTTTATTTTTTATTTTTTATGAATTAAGTTTATTGATAGTATGCTCCCGGATGGATGTTTTGTTGTTTTAATTCTTTGAAAAGCTTTAATTTTTTATTAATTATCATAAAAATACAGATCATGAATATTACTTCTCCCGTGATCACCATACGAAATACAAGGATTTAAATCACGGAAGTTAAAGAAGAATATCTCAATGGCTAAACCAAATACAAGATGATGATCCAACCCGATCTCTAAAGTATCCACACCTACTCCAGAGCTCTCTACGTTTCTCCCAACTTCAGAAAAGTTGCAAAATCTATTATAAACGTGGGTACCTCTTTTCATAGAATATTTGAGAAACCAAAGTAACCCTAGGGGGTGTGGGATTCTTATCCTTGGAAGGTGGGGCCTAGTATCGTTAATTGAATCAAGCTGCATTAAGAATACTCTATCTTTTATTAATTATAAACTGGTACGCCACTAATTGCAATAATCCATGTTACATATTGCAACTGAACTCCCAAAGACAAGAAAATAACGAGACTCATACAGATATTTCACAAATATGTCCTTCTACTATACAATATTTCTTAATGGTCTCGGTGCTTGGGTTTTGGCTCCTATTATTTATGAAATTTGGGAGTTATTGTCGTCTATGTGTAGTGTTATGTCCCATGTAGATAGGGGTCAAAATGAGTTAGTTGATAGGTTAGCTAATTAGGGGGTTAAGACCCAAGTGATTTATATGGAAAATAGTATCCATGAGGATTTGTAGTTTGGGTTTTCACTGTTTAACCATTTTGGTCATTAAAACATTATCATTAAGAACTTAATGAATCAATTGGACATTTAAAAACATTAATTTTATAAAAAAAAATCAAAATTAAATACATCTATTATAATATAATTTTAAAAACATTTAACAAATACTTTATCAAGAACCACTAGCACAAGATTTTCATGTCTAATTACATCACATATTTCTTTAACTGAACCCATTTAAGGGTAGTGGATTCCTTGTTGGGCATTTTGCATCTTCTCAAGTATCATGTAGGTTATCAAAATTATCCATGATATAGCCACCAATTAGGTATCACTAGTTGGCAATTTAAAATAACTAACATGATAATTTAGAGGAATACAAACCCCTCGGGTTTAGGGACGGGTTTGTAAATATGAACTACACTTATTCTAACAGTGATGTTTTACCAAGTATGTCTATAACGGATCCCTTTAATGCATTTCTATATACTCTCACATGCAAGCTTAAAGTCACTCTAGTGACTAAGATTACATCACTCCATTATATGAAAGCTCTACATGTAGTAGCCCTATAAATGATGTGTCCAACATCAACCATAGCTGTAAAGTTTCAGATCTACAAGAACTGGATTATCAAATCTCTCCACACATTCCAATGTGTCTGACATCCTACTATGTTACCTGAGGACCACCTATCTCATCTCATGAGATCAAATAATTACCCATATAAAGAAACAAATTCATGTGATGATAGAATAAACAGTTATTATTAATTAATCATGCTTTTATTTTATGTGAATGGCTTTGTTAGGACACATATTTCCAACAATTACCTTGGTATTTTATGATGTGAGAAGCCAAAAAAAAACTCCACAGCAATGTAGAAAAGCTATTTTCACTTAAAACGTTTATAGTTACCCTTGGTTTTGTTCTCTACCCAACAATCTACAAATTTAAAGTTAACCATCTTTTTGTTCACTATGCAACAATATATAGCCACCATTGTTGTGTTTGGAAATTCGCAGTGAAAAGCCAAAACTCCCCCCTTTTAACTCATGGATCAGGTTCATTTCCATTTTATTGGGCATCTATTCTACGAAGTTGCATGGTTTCAAAGTCGTCGATAGCTCAACCAGAGTGTTGTACAAGATGGTATGCCTATCATCAACTGACTTCCGAATCTCTTGGGTCAACATCTTGACATGCCGACTTGTTTCCTTCTACCACTTCATCATCCCCACCTCTCTGTCAAGCTCCCAAGACTTCTTCAAGAAAAGCTCTCTCACCTTTATTTTGAGAAGTAGAGGGATGATGGCAGTTGCACAGTAAAGCAGAGCAGTGAGAAATTTGAAGAAGGTGAGGGATAGCATCAATTGGAAAGGTAATGACACTTGCAAAAACACTACTGTTGTTACTACCATTACAGGTGGAGCCAGTGGCCGGAGAGATATGATGTAAAATTCTGGTTAGATTTTCTGGCAACTCTGTAACCAAAAATCAAAAAAGAAAGAAAAGTAAAAATTAGAGACTGAAATAAATTTTCAAAAACATTGAATGAATAGGAGAAGTAATCATGGTGTCCTTTCTTTCAAACTCCCTCTCTTTGTTGCTTTCTAATCCTTGGGTCTATTTATCAGTCGTAGAGATGGAATCTCCGTGTGGAGCACGATAGCAAGACATGATGCTTCTTGGACACCAAGGCAAGACAACAAGTTATAGGCAGAGGCCACTGGTGACGGTCAAGGGCCCTTTATGTCATCAAAGAGGAGGTGGTGGGTGAAAGGGACGGTCTTGAGAAGAGCTACACTAGAGGAAACAATGAACTCTGCCCTATTACGTTATCATAGAGATGGGTGAGTTGGGATGAGTTGTTTAACACTATTAACATCTTACCATTTAGTTGTTATCTTCTCTTTTTCACACTATGCCATGTGTCATGACAAAATGAGTGGGACATTATGGTACATTTTAAAATGGGACCAGTGGATACGGACTCGGCCCTACTGCCCCACTTGTCGGTAAGGGACTCTTTAAAGTTATCAATCATCCTGGATTCCATCAGAAAAAATAAAAAATAAAAAGGAAGAAAATTTTATGTGATAAAATTTTGATTTTCTTCTAAGATGAGACTTTATTTATATATGCAACAATTTTAAGTTCATCTCCTTGCAAACAAGTTGTAAAACATTAGACAAAATTGTAATTAAGATTTCTTGATTAAAAAAAATACCAAAGATGGTTGAAGTTATTGTAAGCATTGTTAATAAGGAAGATTTGTTAAAGAAGTTGATCTCCATCACTTCCCATGAGATCGGATTAACATGGGGATTCAAGATAGAGTTGCAAAATCTCCAGGACTCATTAACTTCTATTCAAGATGTACTAGAGGACACCGAGATGCGGCAAGTAAAGGAGAAGTCCATGAGAAGTTGGTTGGGAAGGCTTAAGGATGTAACTTACAATTCGGATGACATATTGCATAAGTTTGCAATTGTGCAAAGTAATTTGGAGACCCGTACCACTCCCATGAAGAAGGTATGCAATTTTTTCTCACCCCTGAATTCAACTGCATTTCATTTTAAGATGGCATAAGACTAAAGATATCAATACAAAGTTAAATAACATTGCCAAGGATAATGATTTATTTCAATTTTAGCTAAGAGATGTGAGTGCGATAAGTGATGAAAACAGAGAGGGCCAAGAAATACATTCTCTTTTATGTAGATGATTCACCACCTATGGGGAGGGATAATAATATATCAATGTAGTAAATATGTTAACATTAATCATCTCACCACCTGACCAACAGATGATATTCGTCCTTCCCATAATTGGTATGGGGGGATAAAGAAAGACCACACCTACTTGATCAGTTTACCATCATACATTGGTAGAGCACCATTTTGATCTAAAAATATGGGTATGTGTATCGAATAATTTTGACGTGAAAAGGTTGAAAAAAGAAATCACCAAATTTGCTATGAGAACTCGATGCCCTAATCTATGGATATTGAATGAAATTGTAAGAAACTTTCAAAACAAACCAAGAGGGAAGAAGTTTTTACTTGTATTTGATGACATTTGGAATGAAGATCATGATAAATGGAGTTCCTTGAAAACATCTTTAGGAGACGGTGCTATAAGGGGAAGCAAAATCTTAGTACCTATACACAACAATATTGTCATGACAATCATGGATATGCTTTTTCTGCACCATTTAATAGTTTTATCAGATAACCATTGTTGGTCTATATTCAGGCAACAAACATTTGGGGTAGGGGGAGTGGAAGAAACTTGGAGTTTGGTCGAAATAGAAAAAGGCAATTGTGAAAGTGTGGAGATTTGTTCTTAGAAAAAAATATTGTGAAGGTTAATGTACCTTAAAAGGGAGGAAAGTAAGTGGTTGTTCGTTCGAAATAATGAAATTTAGGATATACCACAAGATGAAAATAATAAAATACTACTTGCATTAAAGTTGAGTTACGAGCATTTGCTGTCACATTTAAAACAATGGTTTGCTAATTACTGCTCAATATTTCTTAGGAATCACTTGATTGAGAAAGACATGTTAATCAAACTAGGCATTGCTGAAGGTTTTGTTTCAGAATCCCATGGAAGAGATATGATGCTAGAAGATATAGCTGACAAGTACTTCAATGATTTATTGTGGAGGTTGTTTTTCCAAGATGTAGAAAAAGATAGGTATGGAGATATATTAAGGTGCAATATGCATGGCATAATACATGATCTTGCACAATCTCTTTACAGGAAAGAGTGTTATATTGTATAAGACGATAAGCGAGAGAGAGTTCATACAACAACACACCATTTGTCATTTTTTGGTAATGTAACTGTACAAACACTTGAAAATGCACTACATATTATCTAAGGATTTTCTTTACACATGTTTCTTCTATTATTAGATGACATGCCCAAAGAGGAGTTTTCTTGAAATAAGTTATCAAGCTTAAGCTGCTTATGTGTGTTGAACTTGAGTTGTAGTTATATTAGGGGAATGATTAGCTATAAGTTTATCAAATTGTTACATTTAATTGGAAAATTAAAACATCTAAAATACCTTGACCTCTCAGACACACATATAAAAAATTTATCAAAGTCTATCACCAATCTCTATAATTTACAAAATTTGAAGATCTCTTTTTGTTATTATTAGTTCCAAAAGGTATCACAAAGTTGATTAATTTGAGACTTCTTGAATTTAATGCCCCCAAGGATGTTGGACAGTTAACTAATCTTCAAACATTATCTACATTTAGATTGCGCAAGGGTAGTCAATGGGGTATGAAAGAGTTAGAGTGTCTACAATACCTCGTGGGTTCATTAGTAATTTTCTTCAAGGTTAACTTGAAGAATTAAATAGAAGTTACAAAGGCAAAATTAAAGGATAAGAAAAACCTTTGTTACTTAGTATTACAATAGTTGTGCGACATAGTTGATGAAGATGTTGATGTGGAGGATATAATGGAAGGCCTCTAACCTCCCCCTTATCTAAAAGAATTAAAGATCGGTATATTTTATGGTGTGAAAATTCCATTTGAGAAACCTAGCATCATTAAATTCATTACAAATTTTCAATTCTTCAATAAGGAAATTTTCACACTAAGAAAGTTACCAATCTTCAATTCTTTTAGATGTGGGGGAGGTTGGAGTTCTTTCATCATATCGTCCACATCAACGTCTTCATCAATCGTGTCACACAACCATTGTAATACCAAGTAACGAAAGAATGAAGATAATGTTTGGAGGCCTACATCAACGTCTTTATCAACCACCACCCTCACAACTCATCGTCATCATTCATGAAAGAATTTTCATACCAAGAATAGAGATAATATTTGGAAGCCTTCATCAACGTTTTCAACTTTAAATGCATACAACTATCATCAACGTCTTCATCAACTATGTTGTACAACATCTTCATCAATGCCTTAATAAAATTCTTCATGAACGTCTTTAACTGTCATCAAGTACAAGTAAAAATTTCATCCCTCTTAGTTGGTATTGATGATTTCTCACAATTTTATTCAAATTCCATAGATTAGGACATGAAGATCCTGTAGCAGATTCTGTGATTTCTTTTGTCAACCTTTTCACCTCATAATTATCCGATAAATAAGACCACATTTTTATATCAAAATGGTGCTCTACCAACTTATGACGATAAACTAATCGAACAAGTGTGGTCTTTCCCAATCCCTCCATACCAATTAGGATAATGATAGAAATCATCTATTGATCAAGTGGTAAGATGACTAACATATTTACTACAATGTATATATCATTATCCCTCTCCACAGGTAGTGAATCAACTACATTAAAAGAGGGTTTCCCGACACTCTCTATTTTTATTACTCATCGTACTCGCATCTCTTAGCTAAAATTGAAAGGAATCTTTATCCTTGACAATTTTTTTTTAACTTTATATTGATATCTTCAATCTTATGAGTCATCTTAAGACAAAATGCAATTGAATTTAGGGATGAAAACAAATTACATATCTTCTTCATGGGAGTGGTCCGAGTCTCCAATTCACTTCACACAATTGCAACCTCATGCAATATATCATCCACATAGTAAGTTACATCTTTACACCTTCTCAACCAATTTCTCACGGACTTCTCATTTACTTGCCGCATCTTAACGTCCTCTAGTACATCTTGAATAGAAGTTAGTAAGTCATGGAGATTTTGCAGCTCTACCTTGAATCCCCATGCTAATCCAATCTCATGGAAAGTGAGGGAGATCAACTTCTTTAACAAATTTGTCATATTAACAACGCTTACAGTAGCTTCAGCCATTTTTGGTATTTTGTTAATCAAGAAATCTAAATTACAATTTTATCTAACGTTTTAGAACTTGTTTACAAGGAGATAAACTCAAAATAGTTGCATATATAAATAAAGCCCCGCCTTGGAAGAAAATCAAATTTTCATCATTGAACCTTTTCTTCCTTTTTTTCTTTTTTTTTGGATGAAATCCAATACGATTAATAACTTTAAAGAGTCTCTTACCGACAAGTGGGACTATAGGGCTAAGGTCATATCTGTTGGTCCGGTTTTAAAATGGACCATAATGCCCTATCACGACAAATGATATAGTGTGAAACAGAGAATATGTTAACTAAATGGCAAGACATTAACGGTGTTGAGCAACTCATCCCAACTCACCCACCTCAACAATGACTCCAGTGCTGCTCTTCTTAGAACTATCCTTTTCATCGATCACCTCCTCTTCAATGACATAAGGGGCCCCTAACCATCACTGGTGGAGTCTGTCTATAACCTATTGTCCTACCTTGGCCTCTCAGACACACATATAAGAAGTTTACTAAAGTCTATCACTAATCTCTATAATTTGTAAACTTTGAAGCTCTTTTTTTGTTATTATTAGTTTTTAAAAGGTATCATAAAGTTGATTAATTTGAGTTGTGAGGATGGTGGTTGATGAAAACGTTGATGAAGCCCTCTAAACATTATCTTCATTCCTAGTGTAAAAATTCTTTCATGGATGATGACGATGAGTTATAAGGGTGGTGATTGATGAAGACGTTAATGAAGGCCTCTAAACATTATCTTCATTCATTCGTTACTTAGCATTATAGTGGTTCTATGAAATGGTTGATGATAACATTGATGTGGATGATATGATGGAAGGGCTCTAACCTCCCCAATATCTAAAAGAATTGAAGATCGATAAATTTCTTGGTGTGAAAATTCCTTCATGGAATAATTGAAGATCTGTAATGACTCTAATGATGCTAGGTTTAGAAAAAGGAATTTTCACACTATGAAAGCTATTAATCTTTAATTCTTTTAGATATGTGGGAGGTTAGAGGTCTTCCATCATATCATCCACATCAACGTCTTCATCAACCTTGTTGCACAACCACTGTAATACCAACTAACGAAGAAATGAAGATAATGTTTGGAGGCCTTCAACAACATCTTCATCAACCACCACCCTCATAACTCATCGTCATAATCCATGAAAGAATTTTCACACCATGAATGAAGATAATGTTTTGAGGTCTTCATCAACGTCTTCAAATTTAAATACGTACAACTGTCATCGTCTTCATTAACCATATTGTACAACGTCTTCATCAATGTCTTAACAAAAGTCTTCATCAACATCTTTAACTGTCATCAAGTACAAGTAAAAATTTATTTCCTCTTAGTTGGTATTGAACATTACTTTCAATTTCATTCAAATTCCATAGATTAGGACATGGAGATCCTATAGCAGATTCTATGATTTCTTTTGCTAGCATTTTCACGTCAAAATTATCTGATAAATAAATCCACATTTTTATATCAAAATGGTGCTCTACCAACTTATGATGGTAAATTGATCGAGCAAGTGTGGTATTTTCCAATCCCCCCATAACAATTATGGGAATGACGGAAATCATCTGTTGATCAGATGGTGAGATGATTAACATATTTACTACAATGTATATATCATTATTCCTCTTCACAGGTGGTGAATCAACTACATTAAAAGAATGGGTTTCTCGACTCTCTATTTTCATCACTCATCGTACTTACATCTCTTAACTGAAATTGAAAGGAAATCTTATCATTGGCAATGTTATTTAACTTTATATTGATATCTTAAGCTACATCTTTATGCCTTCTCAACCAACTTCTCACGGACTTCTCCTTTACTTGCCACATCTCAGCGTCCTCTAGTACATCTTGCATAGAATTTAATGAGTCATAGAGATTTTACAGCTCTACCATGAATCCCCATGTTAATCCGATCTTATAAGAAGTGAGGGTGATCAATTTTATTAACAAATCTGTCGTATTAACAACGTTTACAATAGCTTCAGCCATCTTTGGTATTTTGCTAATAAAGAAATCTTAATTATAATTCTATCTAACATTTTAGAACTTGTTTGTAAAGAGATGAACTCAAAATCATTGCATATATAAATAAAGCCCCGCCTTGGAAGAAAATCAATTTTACATCATAGAACATTTTCTTCATTTTCTTTCTCTTTTTTCTAATGGGATCCAGTACGATTGATAATTTTAAAGAGTTCCTTATCGACAAGTGGGGCAGTAAGGCCGAGTCCATATCCATTGGTCCGGTTTTAAAATGTACCATAATGTCTCACCCATTTTATCATGACACATGACATTGTGTGAAAAAGAGAAGACGTTAACTAAATGGTAAGACGTTAATGGCGTTGAACAGTTTACCCCAACTCACCCACCTCTATGATGACGTAATGTGGCAGAGTTTATCATTTCCCCTGGTGCTGCTCTTCTCAGGACCATCATTTTCATCCATTACCTCCTCTCCAATGACAATGGGGCCCTTGACCGTCACCGGTGGGCTCTACTTATATCTTGTTGTCCTGCCTTGGCCTTTCAGACACACATATAAGATGTTTACAAAAGTCTATCACCAATCTCTATAATTTACAAACTTTGAAGCTCTCTTTTTTTTATTATGAGTTTCTAAAAGGTATCACAAAATTGATTAATTTTAGTTGTGAGGGTGGTGGTTGATGAAGACGTAGGTGAAGCCCTCCAAACATTATCTTCATTCTTAATGTAAAAATTCTTTCATGGATGATGATGATGATGAATTATTAGGGTGGTGGTTGATGAAGACGTTGATGAACGCTTCTAAACATTATCTTCATTCATTCGTTACTTAACATTACAGTGGTTGTGTGACATGATTGATGAAGACGTTGATGGAAATGATATGATGGAAGGGTTCTAACCTCCCCCATATCAAAAAGAATTGAAGATCGGTATATTTTATGGTGTGAAAATTCCTTCATGGAAGAATTCAAGATCTGTAATGACTAATGATTCTACGTTTGCCAGAAGGAAATTTCACACTAGGAAAGTTACCGATCTTTAATTCTTTTAGATGTGGGGGAGGTTGGAGGTCTTTCATCATATCGTCCATATCAACGTCTTTATCAATCATGTTACACAACCACTGTAATACCAAGTAACGAAAGAATGAAGTTAATGTTTAAAGGCCTACATCAACGTCTTCATC
>JAOXJP010038927.1:0-16486 GCA_025762735.1 Platanus orientalis
ATAAGAAAAACATGTAAAAACCAACTTTTCATGGCAATCGGACAGCTTAAAAATGATATTTTGAGAAAATCTTTTCATGACAAATTGGGCACATGAAAAAAATAAAAAATAAAAAGACAGGTAAGGGAAAGTTTTTCGATGATAGATCGGCATAGAAGTAAAGAAAGAGACAAAAATCTATACGTTTACATTAAAGGAGAAAAATGACTACATTAAATGGAGGTATTGGGAGTAAAAAAGAACAAATAAATTGACATCCAATAAAATTGCAAAACGAAACAGACAATTTAGTAAAGACAAATCGGATACTGTCCCTGAATAATAGATTTTCGGTTTCAATGAAGAGCATTAAAGCAAAGACAAATGGACAGAAGGAAGGTATAAAGAAAGAGGAAAACCAATGTATTCAATACCGAACATTTTAAAGGGGTAGAAAACCTAAAATGAATTCAATGCTTCAGAGCAGAAACTAGTATTGTCAGGGGTTCACAGCTAAGAATGACAACAGGTGAGGCAATGAAAGAAGTAGTTCATGATTCGATGGTAACTGTGAAGATGTTATGGAGGTTTTCAGTCATTATCAGGATTTATATAGCACGTTACGTTCCCAGTAAACTGAAGTAAATGTTAAAATGTTTCAGAGGCCCATTCTGTACGGGCCTGATATCCTCTGCAACTTCACTTTTGGAGTTGTCACTTCACCCCTAAAAAGTGAATTGATTTTGCCCGCTCGGCTTCCAAGCGTCTTCTTTTTCTATTTATTTATTTTTTAAAGAATCTGGTTAAGGGATGTCTTGAAAAAGTTAGAAATGAAAGTAAATATATTAACCCTGGTGAATACCTAAATTGATGTCTTTTATTGACCACCGACTTTTTCAACTGAACACTTTTTTGGACCCTTTCACCCCTAAAAACAACACATCTTTATAATTCACCATATACACTACAGAGGCATTTTTATCATAAAACATTTGCTTCATTTATTATTTAGTTGGTGTTGAGTTCAAATCTCAACCTCATCCTTCATGTTTTGTGAAATTCATGGGCTAGCCTGAGGCTCAATGAAACCCATAGGGCCAAGCTTGGGCATAAATATTAAAAAACATTCTCAGCCTGAGCCCAACCCGAGCCCGATGCCTAATATAGTGGGCTGAGACTAGGCCTACCATGGCCCGACCCAAACCTAGCCCATGCCCACCACTATGCATAGGCCACGAGGGGATGGTTGCTCGTGTGCGAGAGGTCAAGAGGGATGCTACCCGGGCTAGGGATAAGCTAGGGAGTGAGAGTAACTTTTGTATTGTTGTTGAGGACAATTTCACCGCCACCCTCGAGAGGGTGGTGAACAAGATGGTAATTGATGCCTTACAGTGAGCATGCCTTGAGGCAGAGGCAAAGAGAGAGAGAGAGGGAGAATATTCAAGAAGAGGCCCTAGAGGTACCCACAACCAAGTACTTGGCCTCAGACGCTTTTAGGATCGTCAGGGCCGACTGTTTCTGGGAAGGGTTCGAGAACTTCCAGGATCTAGCGGTTGAGAATTTCCCCGACATAGACTTCACTTCTATTTTGCCCGACAAGGGGGGTGAAGAGGCCGAGAAGGGACAAGAAGAAGCTGGCTAGGGAGGAGGAGAAGTAGCAACCGAGGGGGCGGTTGAATAGGTGGTGATCGCTGAACCTGGAGAGGTCGGCTGAGAGGAAGTTGTCCCAGGAGAGGTGGCATTGGGGGATGGAAACCCCCAAGAATAGTTGTACCTTTTTTTTGAACTTTTGTAAATTCTCAATATATAAATGAAGTTTTCTTTTGCCCCCATCTACGTGCATTGCTTCCTATTTGCAATTTTTCTCTTTGGATAGTGTGGGTGTGTGTCATAGTAATTTTTTCTCTTGGTCCCTACGTGTGTCGAGGTAAGTAATCTTAAGAATGCAGGAGTATTTAAGAAAATTTTCTAAGTATGAGTGCATCTCGGGTGTAATTAGCTTTTTATTCTAATGCGGATGGACAACATAAAATTTTCTAAGTATAGGGATCCCTCGGGGTTAACGTTTTAATGACGGGTATAGGCAGGTGACCAACTAAATCAACTAAAATTTTATAAGTGTAGATGTATCTTGGGGTTAATACAACCTCATTTAATGGGTGCATTGCCTTTTTGTCGCCTCCCTAGAATAGAGGGAGAAGACCCGACGAGTCTTGCATTTTTAGAAAAATGAGGGTCCCTAGTGGTATTCTCCTTGGGCCTGAGCCCTTTCCTGATTCAGGGGCTCTCCTTGGGTAATGCCACCCGATACTCTCAAATATTTCTCTAACTTAATTTATTTATGAGAGGGCGTAGTTGTATTTACCTGATAGAAGAGAGTCGACTCTGGTTGCGACATATGCGTCCTAGCATGCTTTAGGCCTCTTTACTTTAATGGAGTTGTGGGACTCCTTTTTGCCTTGCACTTTATTCAGTCTGGGGATAGGTTGATTTTGTAACTTGGGATCAATCTTATGACCTGAGGATTAATCTTGTAACCCGGGGGCTAGTCTCTTAACCTGAGCAAAAGATACAAGGTCCTAGAAAGATGTGCCAATCTTGTGGCATGGGGTCAATCTTGTGACCTAAGGGTTAGTCTTGTAACCTGGAGGCTAGTCTTGTAGCTTGAGTAGGAGGTGCGAGGACCTGAAAAGATGTGCCAATTTTGTGGCCTGGGGTTAATCTTGTGACTTGAGGGTTAGTCTTGTAATTTGGGGGCTAGTTTTATTGCCTGAGTAGGAGGTGCGATGGCCTAAAATTTTGTTGATCCTACATAATTAAAATATTTCACTGGTTAGAATCCTAGTATCAATTTCATTGATAATACTTTATCAAATATTTTACATTCCAAGGTCGTGGTAGGGGCTCCTCCTTCATCATCTCAAGGTGGTAGGTCCCGGGTCTATTGCAATGCGTTACCCGATAAGGCCCTTCCCAGTTTGGTTTCAGCTTTCCCTTTGTTGGGTCTTATGTCACCAAGGTCACTTTTCTGAGCACTAATTCCCTAATTGCAAATCTCCTTGTCTTGACCCGTGAATTATAATACTTGGTCATTTTTGGCTTATAGGCAGTTGTTCGAAGTGTAACTTTGTCTCTTTTCTCTTATAATAAGTTGAGGTTATTTCTGAGACCTTCGTCGTTCTTCCCTGAGTCGAAGTTTGTTATTCTGTGTGTAGTCATTTCAATCTCGATAGGTATCACTACTTCGGTTCCAAATGCCAGCAAGAACGACTTTTCCCCATGGGAGTCCTCACCATGGTGCGGTATGCCCAAAGTATGCTTGACAGTTCCTCTGGCCAAAGGCCTTTGGAGTTCTCAAGCCACTTCTTAATTATGCCTAGGAGGGTCCTGTTAGTGACCTCTACTTGGTCTTTATCTTGAGGGTGAGCTGGGGAAGAGAAGTGACTCTTAATTCCGAGCTCCATAAATAATTCCTAATACCGAGCATTATTGAATTGCTAACCATTATCGGTGATGATGACTCAGGGAATCCTAAACCGACAGACAATCGACTTCCAGGTGAAGTCAGGTATGTTCTTCTTGGTGATTTTCACCAAGGGTTCAAGTTCCACCCACTTGGTAAAGTAGTCGATGGCCACTCCAAGAACTTCATCTGTCTTTTCCCTTAGGGAAGCAGTCCAACTATGTTGATTCCCCACTGCTCGAAGGGCCAGGGCCCTATTATCGGGACTAATTCTTTTACAGGCTTCTTAGGGTTGTTGGCAAATCTCTGACACTTGTCACACTTTTGAGTGAGTTGGCCCACATCTTTATGCATAGAGGGCCGATAGTACCCTGCTCTTATGGCTTTATGGGCCATCGACCTTCCCCTCAAGTGGCTCCCATAGATTCCCTTGTGTATTTCTTAGAGCACATAGTTTGCTTCCTCCTCGGATAGGCATCTAAGCAGGGGGAGGGTGAAGCTCCTCTTACATAAAGTGTCATCGAGGAAGAGATATTGACTCACCCATACTTTACTTTACTTTCCTTGCCTCTTCCTTGTCCTTGAGCAATTCATTGTTCTTCAGATACCTTACGATCTGGCTGGCCCATTCGGGCTCGGTGCTTGTCACATTGACTTCCTTATCTTTTCCTGCTTGAATACTTGGCTTAGGCAAATGCTCAACAATGATTCTAGGGTTGAGGGTCTTAGTGGCAGCTAACGTGAGTCTGGCTAACCTATTGGCTTCTTCATTGTGTTGTCGCGAGACCTATTGTATACTAAAATGTTCGAATAGAGACTTCTCTTTTGCTACTATGGTGAGGTACTATTTCATTCGCCCATCCTTTACCTTGTACTCTCCTTATACTTGTCTTACTACTAATTAGGAGTCGCTATTGACCCTAACCTTCTCAACTCCGAGTGCATGGGTGAGGTGGTCATGTGATCATTGCTTCATACTCGGCTTCATTGTTGGTCACCTTGAACCCAAACCTTAAGGCATATTTGTGCTTGCTTCCTTCTGGTGCGACTAAGACAACTCCTTCCCCAGTTGCACTTTTGGTGGAAGAGCCATCGACGTGTATAACCCACTCTGGCTGATCAACTTCTTCTCTCTCTGGCTGCTCTTCTTGCTTTTCATACTCTTTCCCCGATGCATGAGTGTACTCAGTGATAAAGTCCACTACCGCTTGCCCCTTGATAGCTCCCTAAGGGTGGTACTTGATGTCAAACTTGCTTAACTCCACCAACCACTTACCCAGTCTCCTAGAGGTCTCAGGTTTGTGCAGTATGGTCTTAAGGGACTGATCCATGAGTACCAGGATGGTGTGGGCCTAAAAATAAGGCCTTAGTCAGTGGGCCATAACAACCAATGCAAAGGCCATTTTCTCTGCCCTCAGGTATCTTTCTTTCACTCCTCTGAAAGCCTGGCTGGTGTAATACACGGGCGCTTGTACCCCTGACTCTTCTATTATTAAAACTGAACTCATTGCGGTCTTTGATATTGACAAATACACATAGCGCCTCTCGCCTTGCTTAGGTTGATTGATCAATGGTAGGAGGCCGAGGTGGTCCTTAAACTCTCAGAGTGTATTGTCGTATTCTTTATCCCAGTAGAAAGCCTTCTTTAGTAGGCGAAAAAAGGGAAGACACTTATCTGTGGCCCTAGATATAAATCTGCTCATAGCCATAACTATCCCCGCTAGCCGTTGCACCTTTTTTGTGTTCCTTGGTGGCATGTCGATTATAGCCTTCACCTTCTCGGGCTTCGCTTCTATCCCCCGTTGAGACACCATAAACTAGAGAAACTTCCTGGCCAACACCCCAAAGGCACATTTGTTGGTATTGAGCTTCATCTTATGCTTCCCTAGGGTTTGGAAAGTCTCGCTCAAATTTAAGAGGTATTGCTTGGCTAGAAGGCTTTTTACCAGCATATCATCTACATACACCTCGACGTTCCTCCTGATTTGGCTTTCAAACATCTTGTTGACAAGCCTTTGGTAAGTCACCCCCACATTCTTCAGCCTGAAGGGCATGACCTTGTAGCAGTAGAGCCCCTAGTCAGTGATAAAGGTAGTTTTCTCTTGGTCAGACTCGTGCATCTTTATCTGGTTGTATCCCGAGAAGGCATCCATGAAGCTGAGGGTCTGGTGGCCTACAGTTGAATCCATTAGAGTGTCGATCCTTGGGAGTGGGAAGTTGTCTTTGGGGCACGTCTTGTTGAGGTCAGTGAAGTCGACACACATACACCACTTTTCGTTTGGTTTTCTCACCATAACTACATTTGCCAACCAGTTAGGGTAGTGGACCTCCCTTACGAAGCGAGCTACTAACAATTTCTCCACTTCCCTGTGATCACTTGATTTCTTTCTGGACCAAAATTCCTCTTCTTTTGCTTGATGGGCCTCAAGGCCGGGTTCACATGTAGCCGGTGTACGATCAATCGGGGGTCTATTCCCGGCATGCTCTCATGCATCCAAGCGAACACATCCCGATTCTCGATGAGAAAGTTCTGTAGTTGCCTCTTAAACTCTTTCGGCATGTCTGACCCTACCCGGGTCACTTTATCAAGTGCATTGGAGTCGAGGATGACATCCTCAAGCTCCCCTCTTGGTTTTGCCACCACATGGGTCCTTTCATCTCAAACTTCTAGGCTGTCGATGGCCATGTTTTCTTTTGGGGCTGACTCCCCTTTGAGTGAAGCGATATAACACTCTCTGGCCGTAATTTGGTCTCCCTTGACTTCCCTGACTCCTTCCTCAGTTGGGAATTGCATCAAAAGATGATTGGTCGAGGTGACTGCCTTAAGTCGATTTAGCACTAGCCTTCCCAGGATTGCGTTGTATGCAGAAGGGCAGTCGATCACTAAAAAGTCAACTACCGGGCTGACTTCTCACTCTCCTGCCCCAATAGTGACTGACAAGCCGATAGTTCCCAATGGGAGCAACCTGTCGCTCGTGAACCAGACCAGGGGTGCTTAAATGGGCTTAAGCTTGTCTCTCCCGATGCCTATTTGATCGAAGGCCAAGAGGTAGAGAATATCCACCGAGCCCCCATTATCAATGAGGATACAGTGCATGATGTAGTTTGAAATGACTAACATCACCACTAGTGCGTCATTGTGTGGTTGACTCACTCCTCGAGGGTCTTCTGCAGAGAAGGGGATGGGGGATGCTTTGCCTTATGATGCTTTATCGCCCTTTCTGTCATCATCATTAGTCGGTCTCTTTCTGTGTGAATCTTCCTCACGTGTAATCTTCTTGCTGAGCTGGACTGTCCTCCCCTAGCAAACCCGCTAGCTATTACTCTTATTTTCTTTATCAGCCCTTCTAGCCTTCTTTCTTCTCGAACAAGAGGGTTTTGATAGGTGCCTTCACAACTGATTAGGTGTCATCTAGCAACGAATCTCTGCAGCTGCCTCCTTTGAATAAGGGCTTCTATTTTCTCCTTCAAGTTGAAGAAATCATTGGTGTTGTGGCCATGATCCGGGTGAAAATAATAGTACTTGTTGCGATTTCTCTTCTCTGGAGAGGCTGGGATCCTCTCGGGCTACTTGATGCTTGGATTGTCCTTGATATACAGGAATACCTACTCCACGGGTGGGTTAAAGGGAGTATAGTTTTGAAACCTACTCGAGGGGATGTTGACAGGGGGCCTGACCCCGTAGTTGTTGTTGCCTTCTCTCGCTTGACCACCTCTCTGTTCCCATGGTGCTTGTTACTTCTCTTATCAGACTGTGAACTAGGCCTGACATCCCATTCTCGTCTAGCACTTAGGGTATCCTCAACATTCATGTGTTGTTGCATCTTCACCATGAGGTCAGCCATGCAGGATGGAGAATTCTTGGAGAGAGAGAAAAAGAACTTAGAGGGCAGCAACACTGCCATGAGAGCGGCCACGATCACCTTTTCCGTAGTATTGTCCACTTACAACATCTCTCTATTGAACTGAGACATATAGTCCCGTAGAGACTTTCTCCTGTTCTGCTTGATTTTCAACAAATAGGTGGCTGGCCTTCGGTGTCTCTGGCTGTCTATGAAGTAGCTGACAAAATGGTAGCTTAGATCTATGAAGGTCGGGATGCTGCCAGGCTTCAGCCGGCTAAACCACACTCTGGCTAAACCCTTGATCGTCGTAGGGAAGGCCCAACACATGATTTCGTCGAGGGCCACTTGGAGATTCATATGTGTCTTGTATGCCTCTAGATGGTTAAGGGGATCCTTGCCGCTGTCGAACATCTCCATCTGAGGCAGCCTAAATTTCTTACGAAATGGTTGAGCCATTACCTCTAGGGTGAAGGGATTGTCCATCCTCTAGATCAATTCATCGATAGTGGCCGAGGCTTTTCCTTTGAGGGCTTCCTTCATGGTCGCCATCTCCCTTCTCACATCCTCCATTCTCTCCTCTTAGAGGTCTGGGGTGTAGATCATTTCTTCAAGCTAGCTTGCCTCATGGAATCTGGATGCCGTGACACTTACCGCCTTGTCTTCGTGTCCCTAGTCACGACTTCTGGTTGGGAGGATGTGGGGTCCCGATCATCTCTTGTTGTGGTCGTCGATTGCTCCTTAGTGGCCTCACAGCTCTTGTATGATTTCTTGGTGTTGTTCCATCAGCAATTGTACGCTTGTTGTCAGTCCTTGAATCTTCTGCTCAAGAACAACCACCCTTTGGGTTTAGGGGTGTGCTCCATCAGAAACAAAGGCTTCTTGACTGTCAATTCTAGCGCCCTCTTCGTGTTGATCTTCCATTGACCTGGTTATAACCATGCAGACCTTAGGTTCTCAGGGAAACTTCCCACAGATGGTGCCAACTGATAGCGTACTGGTTTGGTGGATACCTTTACACTGACCAGATGGTCCCACAACCGTTCCAGGTCCCTGGTGGAGCAAGCACTACACACACGAAGTAAGAGGAGGTCAGGAAGCTAGGCGCCGATGGGGTGCCAGCCTCTCGCTCTCCGATGGTTAAGTCAGATAACAGGGGAATGTAGAAGTAGAGTTCTTTCAATTAGGGTTTATGATATCTCATACTTGAAGAGTGAATCATTGCCCATATTTATAGGCTTGAGTAGTGGCGTATCAAATGAGATCTTGCATGTCGCTTTCCCTCACGTTCTTGGCCGTGTCTCCCCCTATTCTCTCTGTTATTTTCTCAGAATGTCAGGCCTACTGTAGAGAATATTTTCTCTTCATAATGGTTTCTAGACTATGCTTATCTCTAAGCTGAGTAGTTGGGGTTTTCTAGAGTACTGGATGGACGTCTCGAGGTCCTGACTAACCTTTGAGTATTGGGTGATCTAGTCCACGGTTGGGGCTATTTTCGGATTGCTCGGGGAGTTGGATATCGAAGGGTTTATCTTTCACTGATGGCCCTAGGGGTTATTGGGTCAGGGGATCTCCAAAGATTCCCTGGACTGACATTCTTGGGGATTCTTTAGGCTGATTCCCTTAAGGCCTGGACTCTGCTGGTTCTTCGGGGATGACTAACAAGGGCCTCAGTATATTCTCTCCCATCAATTTAGTTGGACACAAAATGTTGAATCTGCTTTTTCTTGCTGCTTTCCTATTTAAAATGTGCAAATTGTGCATGTACTTATTCATAATTTCTTCCCTAGTTTCATTTTCTTCTTCTTAGCGCTGGATTGATGTGAAAAGAGATACCGGAGTTTGAAACTGTTTTTGGCTTGTACACACTATTCCAAGAGCCAGAAGTTGGGTTTGGGTTTGGGTTTGAGAAGTTCCTTTCGGCCAATGATTCCTCGGTTGGTTACTTAATACAAAAGTAATCTTTATACGCTCCACCCATTAAAATAATCAAAATACTCTAATTACTCAAATTTTTTGTTGTTTCTTTAAACGTGCTTTCTTGCTGCTTTAGGTGGCCAGGATACGCAATCTAATAATCCATTGATTTAAAATCATATTTAATTTTGAATTCTGATTCAATGAAGGATCCTCTCAATATGAGGGAACCGTTTGGAAACCTCAAACTTTAACGCTCATACCCTGTATTTATTGGCATTGAACTACCTCTTCAAACACCAATCCAATGGTTAAAAAGTGGCTTCCAACAGCATGATGGGCCCCACGCTGACTCTCCATCCTTTTTATTTAACTTAGGGATGCAACAAATGCTCATCCAAAGGCAACCATTAATCCACTTCTCCATTATTAATTGTTGTTAAGTTGTAACTTTATTTATTTTTATTTGATTCCCTTTTTATCCTGAATTTTGTTTTTGGGTAAATTATTATTTCTCTGAAATTGATGGAGACCGGACAAGCATAACTCATAAATAGGAAAAGCACCCAAAGATGGATTCACGAAAAGGAAAAGGGTTGAGAGAGAACAATTTTGCATTACTTCGGAAAGGAATGGGGCCGGCGCAAGCTATCCTGTCATACCACGTGGCACTTCATGTCACGTGTCAAAAGCTGGCCCATCACTGGGACGTTAAGGGCCGTAGCCGTTCATATCCTCGCCGAGTTTTCCATTTTTGGCACCATCCACGAGTAATCAAAGCAACGGGTGCAATTCGTGTTGGTGGGTCAGGTTGGACGAGACTATATGGCTCAATCCGAACCTCAGCTTTTTATTAATCATGTCCAAGTCCAAGCAGGTTAACTCATTTTGATTTGAAACACGTTTTCAGCCAATCCTAACCCACTTAATTTTTCTTGAATTCATGTCCGATTCACTGGTTATGTGATAATTCATGTTGACGAGTAAGATTCGTGTCATATCAAGGGTATATGACAAAATGGGTCAAACCCAAACCTGACCCATTTATTAATCATGTCAATGCATGTTGACCCACTTTGACCTGAAACAAATTTACAATCAATTCTAACAACCCACTTATTCTGTGTTGGGTTCATGCTGGGTTCACGGATCATTTCAAACATTGTCATTCCTAATCAAAGCGTACATGGGGGGTAGTGGTGTGATCTCTCCCTGTTACCGAATATTATTCAAAGGCTTACGTTGCATTTCCAATGTATGTGCCTTTTTCTTTTCCCAAAGAAACAAGAAGAAGATTAACGATCCATAATTTAGCCAATTGAATAATAAAACTAATCGATTAAATATTAAGATCAATGGACAATATACTAGACATCGAGACTATCTGACAAAAAGTTTTCCACATAATTTTACTCACTTTCTTCTTTTAATGCAATGGAAGTAATATATTATACTACATAATCACTGGTTACAATCATTTGATCAGTCTTGCTTATTGTGCCCAATTGGTTGGTCAAGCATAACGTTAGGGTAATCATGTGATCATTAGTTTCAGTGTAATTATCTATTGAAAATTTGTGAATAAATAATGAGAAATAAAAGAAAAAAAGGTAAAGAGAAAAGATCAGTAGCCCATGAAATCCTATGAGTAGGAACGATTATGTCATTTATATTACACTTTAGCAGTCTTTGTTTAAGGGATCTTAGATTTGGCTCTTCTTTTAAGTAATTAAATTACTTTGTTTTGTAACTGGGAAATCCATTACGTCATATGTCTTATTTTAGTTATCACCAACAGTGGGAAAGAAATAGAGACGAATGTAACTTGGTTGTATATGTTGAATTATATTCTATGTATACATTGTTCTATAAACAATTAGTATTTATTTCATATAAATAAAATACTGAAAAATAAAATGAAAAGAACTACTTACTTGATTTGACAATTTGATAATAAATCATACCCGAAATTGATCAAATCTAGTGTTTGATATTATGTCCTTAAGACAGATTTTGTCCCTCGCATTGGTGTTTACGAACTCTTCGAGTGTCTACCTCCCAAGATACAATGACCTATACACACAGAAAAAATACTATAATCTGTGTATCGGGCGAATTAAACTTGTGCTATACTCTCTCTCTTAGAATATAAACATGCTATCATGCTCTTTATATGTGTAATTCAAACATCCTCAATGATGCCTAAGGAACATTGCGAATTTTTGAATTTGGATTTTTGTGATTAAAAAATAATCAATCTTTTAAAGTGAAGGAGAGACATTTATTTATAGACTTGTTCATCTCTGTTTAAAACAGGCATAGGAACAGAGCTTTTGGTGTTCGAATAGAATGCAGAAATTTGCAATTTAGTAGCCACCTTAAACATCTGTAAGGAAATGACATGTGTGAAAGGGGATGATTTAAGAAGCACCTACATATCCGTACGGAATAGACGTGTGTTTGATTATAATAGTCACTAATGGCATAGTTGTAAAATCCGTATGAATGGACACACCCCCACAAGGGTAAAACTGTAAAGACATGTCTCCACAAGTATAACTGAATCTAGGAGATAACAAAAAGAAAAAATAGTAATAAAAATATATATATTATTTCTTTTTTTATTGACCCAACTTAACCCGGTGCGTGTGTGTGTGGTTTAAATATAGGCCTGACTCATGTTTGCTAGGTCCTCCCCCATCCACAAAACACCGGTGCCCCTTGGGGCCCAAACTTATGTTCAACATTAGTGTACATGAATACACAAAGTTTTATGGTGTAGTCCATGTGGGAGTATTCAAATTTCACACTTTTACTAGTTTTACCAGTGATCAACTAGGCACTTTTGGAGACAATTTCTCATTCACCCATTAACGGTTTGAGCATCCAACTATACAACGTTATTCTCCTCATCGAGGGGAACATTAACCCATGTAGACCCGCTTCAAACAACTTGTGGGTTCCACTTTTTTTTTACTCAAACATGCTCACCTAGTCAGATTTTCAATCTGGGCAAACAAAATTTGCATGTTTCAAAAACGTTTTCCAACTACAGTGGGAAAGAAATCGTATATGGTTGTATATAATTATCCATTAGCCATGATAATGGATGTGAATATATATGAAAGTAATATCTCCCATTTTCTGGTTCCTTCCAATCCTAAGTTTATTCACGTAAAGAAAGAGAAGAAAAAAAAAGTGTAGATCATTAGATACTAAGCTTAGAAGCTACTGATTCAAATGCCTACTTGTTTGAGTCAGTAAGGGTTTGCATTGTTTTGGGGAATGGGTTTTGGATTCAAAACCCATTTACTGTATAATCTCATTACAAATAAGCTTATCTAGTAGCAAGGCCAATGATTTTTTAGGATGCCAGTTTGATAAGTTGATAAATTATGGGTATGGAACCTCTCTTCATCAGCCATCAACAAACCAATGTTTTAAACCTCGTTCGGTTGACCTTGAGATCGTTCGATCACTCAGTATTGGTTAGGTTTTGGTCGAATTTCAGTATGACTATTGTAGGTAATTCAGCTGAGTTACTCTGTAAATTGAATGACTCAATGACTCATTTCTAGCAAATACTTATTTCATTACTTTATATTTTAATTTTTTTAGCATTATATATAAGGGTAAATTACATAATCACCCCTAAACTATCTGAAAAAATACAGATTTTCCCCTTGATTATCAATAATATCATGGATCCCCTTTGATTCACACTATTGATTTCAGAAAACACCCCGTCGTCAGTTATCCATTGTTGACTATTAGTCAAAGGAATCACGTGACCAAATTTTTTTTTTAAACCCCAAAACTACCCTTATGGCACAAAAGAGTGTTTTACTATGATGAAAGTGCCATTGATCCATTTAAAGACAAAAATATCCTTATTCCCATAAAATTTACAGAACTATGCTGTCTTTTAGAATATTCCTATCCAATAGTCCAAAAATGAACATATACCAGACCTAATCAAGACCATTCAAATTATGATCTGAGTGGTTAACCATCAAATTAAAACCACTTTATTAATCAAATGATCTTATTAACGTGACTGAGACCATGATTTTCATCAAACAATCTGATTAGATTGATTATGACCTGATACTCATCAAACGGTCTAATTGGATTGATTAAGACCTTGATATGTATCAAATGGTCCGATTAAACTGATTAAGACCCTGATGCTCATCAAATGGTCTAATTAGGCTAAATAAGACCCCGATATGCATCCAACAGTCCATTTGGTCTGATTAATCCCCCAATACTTATCAAATGGTCAGATTATACTAATTCAGACCCTGTAATGCATTAAACGGTCTAATTGGATTGATTAAGACCCTAATACACATCCAATGGTCCATTTAAACTGATTAATCCCCGACGCTCATCAAATAGTCAGATTAGATTGATTCAGACCCTATAACGCATCAAACAGTCTAATTGGACTGATTAAGACCCTATAATGCCTCAAAGAATCTAATTAGAATGATTAAGACCTTGATACACATCAAACAATTTAATTTTTTCAGATACGTCAAACAGTCTGATTTATTGATTATGACTCCGATAAGCATTAAATGGTTTAAGTGAACTGATTAAGATCCTATAACACATCAAACAGCCTAAGTGGATTGATTAAGACTCTCATACATATCAAACAGTTTAATTAGCCTATGAAACTCTTGATTCATGATTCTAATTTGTTTAATTCATGATTTGATTATATAGGCCTATGCAAACATATATCAAATATGAACCTATACAAACATTTATCAACACATGCGCAAAAAAAAATCAATATTATTGATTTCAAAACATGTTAGAACATTCAATCAACCACATAAATCATATAAACACTATTGTAAATATCCAACCACACTATAAAACCATATAAACCTTTTGGAACATCCTAAATGTCAACCATTATAAACCTATTGGAACTTCTTAAATGTCAACCACCTGTTCAAACATACAACCAAACTATAAAACCACATATATTAACTATATAAACCTATTAAAACATCTACTTATATCATCAACTACATAAATCAACATAAAAAACCTATGTTGATACCAACAAGTGGATTATGTCATCAATCATATTCATCAACCTAAATCACTTGTCTTGGTACCAACATCATTAACACATATAAACCACATACATCAATCTACCACATCTACACCAAATAGTTTAATGATTACAAGTATTTTTAATTATAAGTAACATTATAATGATTTGACAAAGAAATATGCAAAAAATAAAAAACAAAAAAACAAAAAAAGATCATTATTGTCAATCCCTTCAAGACACCAATGGAATTTTGAAACCCTTCCCCTTATGCTTTCAAAATTAATCTCTTCCCCTTATGCTTTCAAAATATTAATCTCTATATCCATATCTTTTATCCACCTTCCTGTTGTCTGTATAATTCAGAATTTCACCACTCAACAAAAGAATAAGGTGGATTTTTTGGTGATTTCATCTTTACCATAATGACACTTATCAGCAATCACAAGGAATAAAATAAATAAATTATAATAATTATGTATTGCTATTGAAATACTTATCAATTTTTTATGTAAAAATAATACAATTGATTTGGATTCTTTTCAGATTTAGATGCCCATATTGCTGCTCTTTTTCGACAATTATATTTCATATTAGAATACTTTAATTCATGAAAATTGATGTTAGAAGATGATTCCACATCCGTAGACATTTATGTTATTAAGTATAAGAACAAATGCCAACACGATCACTACCATACACACTACAAATAGCCACCACCACTACCATACACACATCCACCACAAACATCCACCACCACCACCATTCAACTACCATACATACCATTAACACCATACATACACCACAAACAACCACCACCACCACAACCATTCATTCACCATACACACCACCATCACCACCAACATAATCAAAATAAGAGATCCACAATACCCAATATCAATGAAGAACCTAATGTTCCACTTCACACATTGAAAATGAAAAAATTCTCAATATTTTCTAACAAAATTTTCCATCTCCAAACCTAAGCAACAAGAACCCCCTGGCCCCTTTATAAAGAATGAAACTTCTTTAAGTTAATAAATAAAGACTCCCATTGTATCCAATTTCTTATGTCCAATCACAATTTCTCAAAGCAAGAGGGTTAGTCTCTTTCTGCACATCACCATAGATCTCAGGTCTAAACGAAACCTGCTGAATAAATTTCAGGTATAAGTACCATCTCCAACCCTTTCAGCAAAACTCCGCACATGGCTTACCCATTGTTGTTCTTATTTTTAGTCCTAAATCAATCTTGTTAAAGCATATGCTAAAACATAATAAATCTGAAGCCACAATCACCACATAACATAACCATAGCACCACATTTAGCCACATACACACCACCACCACCATTCAGCCACTATACACTCCATACACCACCATAACCATACCTCCACCATTCATCAACCATACACACCATACACACCACCACCATTAAACCACTATACACCAGCACCACCATTCACCCACCATATACACCAGCATAAACATTCAGTCACCATAACCACCATATACACTATAAACATCAATCATTTGTAATCATAATTAACAATATATATATAGAAGACATTAGTCCAATAAAAAAATAACATATAAGATATTAGCCCAAAACAAAGCCTCAATCGATAGACTCATTCAAGTGTTGACTGTCACTATCAATTAGGTTTAAAATATACTGTATGTAGGGATTTTAGCCCAATCCAATTCATCAATTAGGCTTAAAAACCCCAACCGAAGGGTTTGTCTAAGTAGAGATTTTAAAAACTAATCCAGACCTACAATATACTCCTCATCGATTAGGAGGCCTAAAATCCCTAAAATTTACCACAAAATATTGTCTTTATCAAGTAAGAGAGAGCCCTTAAAACATATAGCTCTAAAATCCCAAAAATAAAACCCTTAAATCCCCTCTTCATCGTTTAGGGCTTGAATGATCCCTAAAACCCCCAATCATGTAAAAAAAATGAAACAAAGGAAAAAAATAGGTTCATACTCACATTTTCGGCGGGTATAGAGAGAGAGTGGTCGTCAACGACACTGTTAAGAGAGAGTGGTCGCTCGTCGGGCAAAGGGGGGGAGGAGGAGGGAGTCGTTGTCACTCGTTGGGCAAAGAAAGGGAGGCGCTGACAACACTATTGAGAGAGAGAGAGAGAGAGAGAGAGAGAGAGAGAGAGAGAGAGAGAGAGAGAGAGAGAGAGAGAGAGAGAGAGA
>JAOXJP010038938.1:0-16486 GCA_025762735.1 Platanus orientalis
AGACAGCATCAGTACCAAATAGTGATTTGCACTTTTTGGAGGGCACTTATCACTTTTTGACACTGATGTGTCCGTACCCTGATGCTGTTTTCACAGTTCTCACAAGATTCGTTCTCACCTAATTTTTAGCGTACATTTCATGAGTTGATTAGTTTATATGTTGTTACATGCAAGTCGGTGCTATTATGGTGGTTGATGTATTGTGATGCAATTATGTGTAGGTATATTTCACATAAGAAAGGAAAAGTAAGGTTATGTAGGGTAGCTTGTGAATTTGATAATCCAAGACTAAAACTATAGAAAACAGCGGTGGGTTGAAAGATAGGATATTGTTTTAATGAAATATGGAAGGGTTTTTGGGTTTTTTCAAAGTAAATATTGGGAATAAAAAAATTATGATTTTTAATGGATGAAAAGTAAATGAATTATGATTGCAACAAAAAATAAATTGATCGAGAAATAAGGAAATGATTTACAGACTTAAACAATAATAATAATAAGAATCAAAAGAAATAATAAAGATTCAAGAGAAGAGAAAAAACATATTTAAAACCAGCTAGGACTTCTTACGTTTTAATTTTTAACTAAGATAAACTTTCTTTCATTCAATAATAAAAACATCATGTGTCAGGAACATGAATGAATAGACAATTTGAGAGTAGAACATTTACTCCCTCTTTATTGACAAATTTTACACAAAACTTGACTATTAAGAAACTATCAACAGATTCCTAATCAAAGTAAGACTTTGAAAAGCTATAAATCCCATATATTTGATGCATTGCCAATATTTTGATCATAATTTCTCAAAAAATGTTAAATTCACAAAATCTAGGGATCATTGGAGAGGTAACTAATACTAAGGGTGGCAATGTTTGACATGACCCATGAACCCAACACAAAATTAGCCGGTTAGGGTTTATTGTAACCGTGTTTCAGGTCAAAGTGATTTGCTTTGACACAATTAATAAATGAGTTGTGTTTGGGTTGCTCATATAGCTATCTACCTTTAATTTGACATGACAGGAACTGATACCCTTTTGAATGACACCAAAATAAGCAAAACGGGTAAGTTTTGACTTCCCAAATTAAGACCTAAATAAATGTGATGAAAATAAGATTTTTTTACTTCCTAAAAATTAAATAAAAATGTTTCTACTTAAAAGTAATTAAAATCCCCTAAACTGACTGCAAGAAACATAGCATAGATAACCCAAAATTACTAAAATTAAAAATTAGTGTCAAATAAAATTTCTAACATACAAAACCCTACAATTCAAATATTAATTTTTTGACTCTTTTGGACATGTCCCTCTTGTTAACGGATCCTCTCCTGCTACCTTATGACCTGTTAAAGTCCTGTCTAACAGGTGGCACGACATGATTGGTGGGAAAAAGTGAAAATCATCCTTTAGAAATTGTAATTCACTTTTTACTGCCAATCATATTGTGCTGCCTATTAGATAGGACCTTAACAGGTCATGGCAGGAAGGATCCTTTTCGCTGGCGAGGTAGAACATACATAAGGCCCATAGATTTGCCAAACAGGACTACGTCACGAGGTCAAGATGATACAAAGAATTGTAAGTTTCATGTACCTGATTGATATGGTACTATGATTGATATGGTAGTATGCTCCAACTAAACATATACAGCTAATAAAATGCAAAATATTTTCCTTGAGTGATAAAATTTACATTTTGTACCAAGAGAAAGCTTTAGGCATCCCAAGATACACTGGTTGGATCAGCAGAGGTTCCTTTGAAAAACTCTTGCGGAAAGAATGAAACAACAGAACAATTTCATTTTGAAGTTTAATAAAGAGCATACATGAGGCTGCTGAAGAATTAGATCACGTGTAGTGAAAGAAGAAAGCCTTAGACAACCCATGATATGATTGTTGGATCAGAAAACAGAGGATCCCTTCAAAAGTTCAAGGTGAAAGAATAAAACGTGACAAATTCATCAAGAGCATACATGATGTTGATGGGGAATCAAGACAGATGCAATTAAAAAAAAAGGCCTTCGATATCCCAAGATATATTGGTTGGATCAGAAAACAGAGGATTCATTGAAAACTCTAGGGAAAAGAATGAAACATAAAGAAATTCATTTTGAAATTTAATCAAGAGCATTTCAGAAAACAGAGGATCCCTTGAAAATTTCTAGGGAAAAGAATGAAACATGAAATGCGTTTTCATCAAGAGCATATCAAAGAACAGAGGATCCCATGAACATCTCCAAGTAAAAGAATGAAACGACATGACAAATATAATTTGATGTTAATCAAGAGCACACATCAGGCTAGCAGAGCCTTAGAACACATTCAGAGAAATGAGGAAAGCCATAGACATCCCAAGATAAATTAGTTGGACCAGAAAACAGAGGTTCCTTTGAAAAACTCCAGGCAAAAGAATGGAACATGGAAAATTCATTTAGAATTTTAATCAAGTGCATACACAAAGCGGACAAAAAATCAGAACACATGCACTGAAAAGACATCCCGAGATATATTAGTTGGATCAGCAAACAGAGGACCCCTTCCAGAAGTCTAGCAGAAAGAATGAAACAAAATGCCAAATATAGTTTGATTTTAATCAAGAGCATACATGAGGCTAACAGAGCATCAGAACACATGCAGTGAAAAAGAAACCACCAAATCCTTTTCTGCATTTTCCAAGTGTCATGCCTATCTATATATAGCCTATTGAAAACACCAAAACCATGCAATGCACTTCCACATCTCTTGATGATAGACATTAGGATATCATTATCGTCACATCCAACTCACTGGAAACAACCCTTTTAAAAGGGGCATGGAAAATAGCAACATTAACAAGACAAGAAAAAGAAGTAGCTCAAAGAAGCCATAAATAAGCATTCAAGCCAATAACCCAAATACAGAAGAGAAGACTTACAGCATAGCTCCACTGTCCACATAACACCATTGCCTAATTAATACTAACCTTAAGATGAAAAACTTCTGCAAAGAAAATTTATAACTGTTTTGTTGCCTTCTGGGTTTCCATGATTCCATCACTTTCCATAAGCACCTCCACCAAAACAAGAAGCATAATAGAGAAGCTTAGCAACAATTAAACAAAAAAAAAAAAAAAAAACAAACAAACATAAATCCTTTATAGCATCCAATAGGATAAGATATGATAAGTAAATCAATAAAAATAAAAATAAAAGATTATGCCTGACAACTAACAAGGTCAATAACATTGAATTCCATTGAGACAATAGACATCTCACCTGCGCATTGAGTGAGAAAATCCAACCAATGTACCTAGAACGCCCAGCCACTTCATAAATGCCCGCATAATGGATCTAAAGGATCCCCGTTACCTGATTTAATGAATTAGCTATGTCTGATTTGATAAATCACACAGGATTCTGTTATGCTCAAAAATATAATGGATCTAAAGGATCCCTGTTACCTGATTTAATGAATTAGCTATGTCTGATTTGATAAATCACACAGGATTCTGTTATGCTCAAGAACATAATAAGTACAGGTATGCTCAGGGTCTCAACAGTAATGACAAAACCACCATTAAAAAAAATTTATTTAAATATGGAGCATTTAAACTATTTTGACATTCACACTGAAGCTCAGGGTGAATTCGAAACTCTACACTGAAGTTCTAGATAAGGAAGAATAAGTAGCAAAGACTACTAACTTAAACAACAATAGTTTGTCAAATTAACTTAAGCAACATTTAGTCAAAACCCAGAAAATCAAGGCCCACATATTGTATATTTGTTCATTTACTCATTTAATTCTCAACACTGAGGCCGTATAAGACCCCAGCTTTTATCTCGGTTGAGCCGTGAAAGAAAGACTCTTTCATCTTCTTAAAAGTAGCAGATGTGAGCAAACTATGGGACCCTGCTTGGCGGCAGTTACCCATCCTTTCCTCCCCCAAGATCACCGCAAGCTTGTTCAAGTCCAACCCGTCATCAAGGCCGTCGCAGAAGCTCATCAGATGTTTGATATCATAAAACGTGGGAAAATATGTTTTGCCCCAGAGGTAGAATTCAGACAGTGTATCTGGGAGGTTCATGCCCTTCAGGAGCTTGACCAAGTACCCAAAGTTGTATCCACCGTCGAAGGTGATAATATTAACATCTTTGTTCAACACAACTCCCGACGACATCAAGAGCTCAGCGAACTTCTGCACATCAATACCCCTTGTATTGTTCATCTCGAAATTGATCCCACTTTGGTGCAACAGCTCAATTGAGTCATTTTCATACAAATCTTCGCTGAGGTTAAACTCACGGAAATTGAATTGCCAGACACAGCCCTTGCCAATCCCACAGGTGGGAAGATTCCCCACCTCGTCAGAAAAGGTAAGACCTAACTGGATCAGCTTCAACACATCAACGTTGGCCTTCAAGGTCTGATAATTATAATCAGAGTTGGTCTTGAAATTCCCACCGGGACGAACAACAACCCCGGGGAAGTTTATAACCATAGCGATATTGGGGTAATCGTCTACAATCTTCCGAATAACAGCAAATTCTTTTTCAAGATTATCATTCCACACCTGTATAATCTGAATCTGATTGTTTTCCAGTGAAAGCGCCATTTTCAAATAGAAGAAATCGAATCAAAGAACAATCCACTAAAAAACACAGATTTTGATAAAAACCAGCCTCCAAAATCCCAAACGATCAATCCTGAACCAACTTCTTTTACCTACAAGCATCCCCAATCAAACAAACCATAAATAATCGGAAGATAAAAATCTATAAAACTCATCTAAACCCTAAATAAAAGTACAAATAAAAACAGAATAACCCAAAAATTAAGATGGTGAAATGGGTAGATCTGAGACCTCACCTCTGTTTGATGAATCCTCGACTGTTATTCACGGATCTTCAAATTTCGACTTCTTGCCTTGCTCGTGGCTCTCCAAGAGAAAGAGAAGTGGGAGACGTAATTGAGCTAGGTTTTTTTCTGTGTATATAAATAACGGCCGAGGTTGAGAGGTCAAGTGCTTCCAGAAAAGATAGAAAGGTGGGAACTATATGTTGTATGTGGTAGTGTCCGAAATGGCGCTCTTTTGGGTGTTAGAGAGAGAGAGAGAGAGAGAGAGAGAGAAGAGAGAGAGAGAGAGAGAAAGAAAGAAGAGAGAGAGAGAGCATGAGAATTTTAAATAAACTAATTCAATCTAACCATATGAAAACATGATTCGAGGATAGATTGCCTTTTGAGTTCAGGGAGGGATTCAAATAAACTAATCTATTCCTCATTAATTATTAGAACATCAATTTAGCTTACCTTTCTATAAAAAGCTTATATGAAGTGAAAAAAAGGATAAAGACTCTTAAGACCACGTGTCGTCACTTTAATACCAATCATCAGACACGTGACAAATACCTGACAAAATTTTCTTAGTTACCGCCATGATCGATTGTCATTGGTTGTTCTAATCACATTCTTTGCTTGTCAGTGTGTTCGCCCATGGTACGAGTCACTCCGAGTGAGTGAGGCCGTATCGGTCTGCCTCGAGAAATTTTGGCTCCACGTTGGCAGGAACGACCACCACCAACAACCACTATTTATGTTTTTTTTTTTTTTTTTTTAAACAAAAAATACCCTCTTCTTTCTCCGTCCCCACTTACCGGAGAAAACATAGTATGGAAGGAGGGGGGAGGGGATGTGCACGGTATGTCAAATATCGATGGCACCGAAACCGGCACTCGGGGGTGGGACCCGGGACCGGAAAGACTCGCCGATTTGGGGTTCACCATCGATGTTGTCATGCGAGAAGGGGTTTTGTAACCATGATCGCAAAGCTCCTCCATTCAAAACCTAAAACGTTCTCGCTTTGTTCAGGAAGAAGCCAAAAAGAAATCGTTAAAAATAATAATAATAATAATAATAAAAGAAGAAGAAGAAGAAAGGAGGAAGAGGATTATTACCAGGAACATCTCTTTGCCTTTAGATTATCGGTGAAGCGAGGTGGTGGGCTACTTGGATCCAGCCGAGAATAAGGTGATTTCGGCTGTTTTTGGCTCAGTTTTCAGGCGCTTGGTTTTGCTTACAATTCATCCAAATTGAAATGAAACTCTAGCAAAACCCCACAAGAGATTTCAGCTTTTATGGTTTTCAATCAAGAGAACCTGCAACAGCACTTCCAAATTTCAAAGTTGTCCAAGCTTTCGCTGCTCGATGGGAATTTGGGGATTTCTGTGTTTCTCCGTGGGAAGGAAGAAGAGAAAAGGTGGGGCTTTTGACCTTTGAGAGATGTGCAGGGTTTGTTGTTTAATTGTTCTAGTGGGGATGGTGGTAGGAGCCACTGTTATATGCGCTACCACTGTTTCCACCGTCGGAGGGTGGCGGCGGTTATCGTTCGCCATCAGATGCGAAGCTCCGTTCGGTGGGCTAGGGTGATGGCGATACGGAGAGAATTCCAAGAGAAATGTGGGACGACGATTGGGAAGCTGATACAGGTAGCCGACGCCATGATTGTTGAGATGCTTCCCGGTCTTGCTTCCGACGACCGTCATCAAAGAAAAAAAAACACAGAGATCTGATTCTTCTCCATCATTGAGGCAACGACGGGTTTCCGTTGAGTCTCTTCTTCGTCCCTCTTCGGCGTCCCGGTGGTTTCAGAGAAGGAAGCGGTGAAGACAGGAAGAAGACGGGGTATTTTTGTTTTAAAAAAAATATAATTATTCATTATAAAAACAAAAACTAATCGTGGCTGAGGGGGGATTTTGAATAATCTCCAGTTTTAATGGATAGTTATCACTCCATTAGCAATCATTGCTTGACATGTGACCTGGAAAGGGTGTTTGAGTCAATACACATGCATCAAAGGAGGTTATTACAGTAAATAAATAATGAATAAGTATTTGTGCATTTATTAATACACCATTTGTCAGATTGTGTCTCAGCTCTTAAGCAGAGACTGGAGTGGTACTATCCGTTCAGACTGGAGATGATGTGAACTTGAGGAAGTAAAGGGGTTTTCTAGGCTGTCAGGTCCACTATTACTGTTGTGGACTGTGGGTTTGGATTTTTCCACTGTTGTGTTGTTTCTTCAGCAATTCCACCTCAAAAAAAATTAGGTGAGAACCAATCTTGTGAGAACTGTGAAAACGGCATCAGGGTGTGGACACATCAGCACCGAAAAGTGATAAGTACCCTCCAAAAAGTGTAAATCACTTTTCGGTACTGATGCGTCAGCCCCTCTGATGCTATTTGCACAGTTCTCACAAGATTCTTTTGCACATAATCCAAGCCTTGACCAATTGTATTTTCTTACTGCCGGCTCCATATCACCTGCCACGCCCCTCATTTAATCGACTTTTCTGGTCAATAGGAAAATCTCGGGATATTCCTTACATGGGAAGGAAGTGTTACAGAAGAAAGGGTTGTCAACTATCGGCCTATTCGATCCTCTTAAGGCGATTCGTTTTGTTTAACCAATATTATTTCTGCAAAATGAATCTCAAGAATGTCAAGGACGAGTTAAATTAACTTGGCTCCGTTGGGTTATGGTCATAGCTTGGCTCAAAGCTAGGGGTGGCAATATCTGACACAACCCGTGAATCAGACATAAACCCAACACAAAATAATCGGGTTAGGATTGATTGTAAACATGTTTTGGGTCAAAGCGAGTTAACCCACATTGACATGATTAGTAAATGGGTTGGGTTCGTGTTGACCCATATGGTGGTATACCCTTCACTTGACACAACACGAATATGACCCACTAACGTGAATTACGTACCACATGAATGTAACACAAAATAAGCGGTTTAGGGCTGACTGTAAACGTGTTTTGGGTCAAAATGGGTCAATTCACTTTAACATGATTAATAAATGAGGACAGATGTTCTGTCCAAGATTTGCCGTACAGGACACCATGGGATTTCACATACAATAAAATAGGTGAGACTTTGAAATTTTATCGAAGTCCCGACCATTTTATTCCATTTGAAGCCTAGTGGTGTCCTGGACACCATGTTAGACAGCAAATCCTGCACAAAACATATTATCTATTAATAAATGGGTCAAGTTAGAGTTGAGCCATATAGTCATATACCCTTATCTCGACACAACACGAACCCAACCTGCCAAGATGAATTGCCACCCCTATTCAGCCTTAAAGTGGGTTGGGTGGAAACCCATTTTAGGTTGGTGAGCATCTAGCCTTTTTCATAAACTTATAATGAATGTAATATAGGTGACTAATCACCCAAATACTAGTATTCTCTTAAATAGATCCTATTATGAAAAACAAAGGAATGAGATGCTCTTTCGGGGGTGGTGAGTGGGGCTGTCAATGAGCCGAGCCTAAGCCTCCAGTTGAACTTGTTTAGAGAAGTGAACCTGAGCCTGAGCCGAGCTGCATTAGGCTATGCTCATCAAAAGCTCAACTCATTAGGGGTCTTAAATATATTTATATAATATAATTTTTTATAATTTACCATAATAAATGTCTAAGGGAGCAAATTTTATGTAACTAAATGTAGTGTGACCACACCATGGGTCGATAAATTAAACAATGCCTTCAGCAATTTCAGTCAGCATCAGGCCAAATGATAAACTGTGAAAAGTCGGAAATAATCTTCTGTGACTATACCCCACCGATGGTAGCATCCCATATTACCCATTTCTTGGGAATCAACCCTGCTAACCATCCTGGAAAATACCTCGGCCACCCATCTGTCTTGGGAAGACAAAAGATGGAATTGTTTTCCTTTAGAAATGTGAAAGTAGAAGCCAGATTATTAGGATGGAAAGAACAACTACTATCGCCAGTAGGGAAAGAGTCGTTGATGAGATATAGTCTCAGCCATTTCAATATATGCAATGTCGAGTTTCCTTCTCTTGAAATCAATTTGTGAAACTATTGATAGAAAACAACCTGCCTTCTAGTGGGGTCAAAAAAATCAGGAATGAAAAATCCATTGGTTAGGTAGGACACCTTGAGGAGACCCAAAAAGACTAGAGGAATGGGATTTAAGTATCTTTATGCAACAAACCTATCACTTTTAGCACAACAAGGCTGGAGACTACTTTCAAATCCATTTTCCTTATGCTCTAGAGTTTTAAAGTCAATCTATTTTTCTACCTCTCACTTCTTCCACCGTAATATCAGGAAATATGGATTATGGGGGTGTCAGAGTATCTTGAAGGGACGTAAAGTTTAGCGAAGGAATTGCCTTTGGATTGTTGGTTTGGGAGAAGATATTAGTATTTAGGACGATGCTTGGATCCTGAAGCTGGATACAAGAAAAAATGTCATCACAACGACCTCCCGAATGTCAAATTTCAAGGGTTGCAAAACTCATAGACAAGCCTCCTTATTAGTGGAATATTAATTCCATTAAACCATTCATTTCCCAAGTAGAGGTTGAAGTGATTCTTAGTATTCCTTTTTTGTCAAGTTTAAAGTCAGATGAAATAATCTAGAAACAAGACAAGAAGGGTTTACTCTTAGTTAAATCGGGTTATGCATCAATAGTGGGCCCATCAACTTTAATAACCCACTCATAGAACTTGAGTGTCTGGAAAAATATTTGGTATAGCCCCATGCCTAATAAAATAGAAGGTTTTATGTGGAAAGCATGTAACAAGGCATTGGTGTGCATTGGTGTCATAGAAATAAAGTAGTCTTCAATATCTTTTAACATGCACGATATCGTTGATGCATTTTGCAGTTTGACCAAGGACTTGGAAGGCCACCATAAGCCTTGCACTCAGCATAAATCTTCTCCAATGAACTTTGAGGGCATGGTAGAATAGTAGCCTCCTATGCAGGGATAGATGAAAATATATGTTGATGCAGCATGTCTGGAAATCGTTGAGTGGTAGTTCTCGCAGCCATGGCACATGATCATTTTGGTATCCACAAAGGTTTGGTGACGTTTCTTGAAGATGGTAAACCAGTCCTTGATGTCAAAATCTAAGATATATGGTTAGGGCTTCGTCTGGCCAAAAATCTATATCTTCAAAAGGTGGTTGTGGAATCCGATTCTCAAAATGCTGTGAACATTTTGAACAGTGGAACGGATCACTGTCCATGGTCGGTCAGATCTTGTTTTGTAGAGTGTAAAATTCTGATGTCTAAGTTTCAGGTTTGTAATATGTATCATGTAAGGTTTTCTGTCAACAACTATGCATATGAGCTCACTCGGCAATGACTTCATAACCCATCCAATAGACAAGGTGGAATATGGTGGTCTCTGGCGGGCTCTTCTGTAGCTTCTCTTTTTGAATGAAATCCTTTTAATACGAAAAAAAAAAAAAAAAAAGAGAGAGATATCCACCTCTTTATTACATGTCTCCATCATCCCTGGACTTTGTCTCTGTCAGGAAAAATTTCTTCTTCCACACCTTGACCCGGATTTGGATAACCAAGTAGTCAAGGTAGGTTCAGTACATGTCTTAACAAAGAGGACTTTTATAAACCTCAAAGGAAAGAAATGGAAAATCGGATAGAATCTTTATTGATATAAAAATATATAACACAGTACAAGTATCTGGCTCAATTTAGAGGGGACACCACTTGTCTAAGTCGTCCTTCTCGACAACAAGCAAGTCAGTGACAAAAATCAAGAAATGAACCAAGTTAATCCTCTCAAACCGAATTACAGACTACTTTACGTTACTCCTACTCCTAAGATAGATCACCTCCTACTCCTACGACAGATTAAATTTGATGATGATGTTGAGGATTCTTTCTTCTTCTTTCTCTCATCTATTTATATCAAGTCAATTAGTTGTAGCATATTCTCCATGTTGTAAGGTAGTTACTTTCTATTTTCCACATTTTCTTGCCATCGTAGCTAGTTCCTTCATTCTTCATCGTGACATTGAATGCCCATTGTGAGGTGCATCATGCCTTTGCTTCATCTCTTTTGTGCAAGTGATGACCCACGTTCATTGCATGCTAAACATCATGACACATCCCTCGGCAAAATAAATTCTTGTGCTCTGCATCCTTATTGGAAACACGTCTCATGTCTGCATTTTTGTGGATGGGTTCAAAGTTAGCCAAAATTCATATGCCTTACAACTGTAGAAGAATTTCAAAATGGTGCTAACAAATGACCACCGCACATGTCTAGTTTAAATCTTAACTAAGCACATGTGATCTTCTTTTAACGCTCCAAATTCATCCATCTAGGTCTCATTGATTGTTTTGGAAAATTACGCTCGAGGTTGTATCTGATTTGACTCAATTACCCTAATCATCACCTCTTCCAGGATGAAAAAATCTTTTAATCTTAATTGTTCCTAGGATTTTTCCAACTTTCAATGATCTTGTGCAGAGTAGACGGTGAATTTTGCATGGAAGCCCAAACCGTCTTCATCGCCTAATGGCAATTATTATCCCTGCATATCTATAAATACCTATCGCAAGTTTTGTCTTGTTCTCATCCTTCTTTGTCATGATCACGTATCATTTATTTTACAATCATGCCAGTGGACCTCGACACTCTGGGGTGGTTTCAAACCTTGTTAAATGGGGTAATTCCCCGTTTTGGCCTATAATTAGTACTTAGGTTTTCTTGTTCATGAGACTATTTGATATCTATTTTTCACACCATGCCCCCTACTCGAACTAGCACCCCATGGCTAGAGGATGGTCATTTCATCTTAGATCTATTTATTTTAAGGAGCTAGAGAGTCACATGGACCCATCAAATAATCCTAGGGTACCTTTTAGATCGTGGAGGAGTGCTTTACGGATATGGATGAAGCACTATCCACAACTTTAGAGATGGAGTCCCTCCCTACACGTCGCCCAGCCTCCTACACACACTATAGTTCTAAAAAATGGTACTCGTAAAGAGAGGCACACTAACTTGATCCCCTTTCTTTGCTATTTTGACCTCGAACCGTTACTCAAGGCGACTCCTGAGGTGACTTCTAGAGAGGTGAAATATATGCCTCATCTAGGTCTCATCGACTCAGGTGACAAACAAGTTAAGCAGTTTTGCTAAAACCTATATCTTACCTCTGTTCAACACTAGACTTTGCACTTCACATCGATCATCAATAGGCCATTTCCTATTTTCTTTAAGAAATGATATACGATCTTGATATGAGCCCTTGTATTTTCATCGTCTCATTTATTAGGACATTTTTCCTTAGACATTATTTATCTCAATATGAGTCTTTATAATTTTTTACTTATAATAATAATAATATTATATAGACATTCTTGGCCACTGAGCCGTATTGGACTCACAATATTTATTTTAGGACCTTTTTGTCTTTATATGAACCTTCGTATTTGACTCATAATATTTGTTGTAAGACTTTTTTGTCCTTAAATATTTCTTCACTTTGATACAGATGTTTACCGTCATCTCCTTCTGCACATGTTAAACTTCTAATGTATATAAGTTGATAGATATTTTCATCAAGGACTTTATTGACCCACCATGGCCCTTTCCAAACAAATGACCATCTCATAGCAGTTGTTTTTTTCACTACCAAAGGTAGTACTATTCTCCAAATCACATTCTCTCCAAGGAATGACTAGTGGTTAGTTATCTTATCTTGGGCTATCGCTACCTTTAAAAGCGAATCTACGGCCCTCTTTTGAACCCTTTCAAGTCTATCGAGTCCATCCCTTCTTAGAATGTGATCATCAACATGGCTAGAGTCATTTTAATGAGCCATTGTATGTTTTTAGAGCGATGTGTCATGTGCATTTTTAGAAGACCTCATTGTTGTGAAGATTTTAAAGGATATTCCCCCCTTAGCACATGACTTCTCTAAGTTGATTCCCTTTTGCTTGGCACAGGCCATATCATCAAGCTAAGAATGTATGGTCTTTTCTTGCACTTTGGATCGTCGAAGCTCCTCAGTTTTGGGCTTCTTTTCTGCATCGATCTTCATGCTACTTTTCCTCATTTGCATTAGCGGCAATGAATCTAATTCTTGTTGATTCTTGGTGAATTGGCTTTGTCCAGTCTTGTTTGTCTTAATGCACTTGAGAGTTGTCATGTTTTCTGGTATCACGTTTCTTGCCTTTGCTTTCTGCTCATCGATGTCTTAATCAAGCCCCTTTCTGCCTCAATGCCCAACTCTTTCACCACTTGAATCATATTCCCCGACCTTATCAAAGGAAAGATCGCTTAATTGTCATATGTCAAGTCGACTATGACTACGTCAAAATTTACCAGCTTTAAGACTATAATGACCACTCCCTGTTGGATAGCCAATTGACCCCATGCTTGATTGTTGCCTTATAATTTTTACCGGACACCCCATCAATTGCGACAACATCAACATCTATTAGCATCAAGGGAAGGTTAGTCTCAACTTCTCATGTCTAGTACATTAGTTGACGTACTTGTTCGCCTTTCTTCTTAACTTTCTTTTCTAGTATTCCTCCAATCCCAATTATGTTAGCATCAATTGGCTTAAAAGGGAGTTTAGTCTCCACTTCCCCATTTTGGGTGGTTGACCAACTTGTATACTTAACCCCTGGATTTTTTTTGTCAATAGGATTAGTGTCAAGTTCAAGGACGTTATGTCTTCTAGGAAACTTATTATCTGGTCAATCAACTCAGTGTTAGACTCCTTATATGCATGACACAAGGTTTATCAAACATTTATCTTTTATGATCACTTTGTCACATCGCTCATGTGACTTTGACCATATACTGGCCAAGTGATTCGGCTGGCGCTCAACCAGCTCGATTGCTCAAGACTATTCATAGTATAGCCTCGAGGTGGTAAATTTTTCCCATACCGTGGGTGCCCGTATTATTGGCCTGAGTCCTCGCTTAGCTGGTGGTAAGAGTTATATTGAGCCAGGTGGTTTCCCTAAGGCAAATAACTCAAACTCCTTGGCAGTTGAGATTCCTATAAAAGGCTTCCAGTACTGTTGAAATCTTTATAACCCATTGAGGGGCTTGCTGGGCATTATCCGAAATGTGGGTGCCTCTCGATCCTCTCTCGGTGTGGTAGACTTAAGGATTGACCGAGCCGGTTATGGCCTCAAGGAGGTTACTCTCCATGACTGACCAACTTTTGATGAGCCTCCCCATATAGGCAATCCATAGGTCTCTCGATTCGCTGATTATTATGATAAACTATCATCTAACCTTTCCCCCTAGATCCCTTTGGGGTTCCCGGCTCAGGGTTAGATAACTCCCCTTCATCTAACCGTCCTCTGGTTTTATGCTCTAGTGTTTTTTCATATCATAGTTCTTCGAGCATCAGCTGGAAGGTTGCAGTAATGATCTTGGTTAGCCTACTTGGTGTGGTCTAAAATTGTCTGTCGATTTCGTTAACTAAGGCATTGATTCAACCATTAAGGTCTTAGGGTGTCTCATACTAGGTTTCTTCATGAATGGGAGCATTTCTAATCTCTAGGGTGTTGAAACTTCTTCCCCTTCAAGGTGGGCTCCCATTGTGGTCGCCAATCTTTGTGTTGGGAAAAGTTTCTTCTTCCAAACCTCAACCTAGGTTTAGGTAACCCGAGTAGCCAGAGTAGGTTTGGTATATGCCTCAACAAAGAAGACTTTCACAAACCTCGAAGGGACAAAATAGAAATCAGACGGAACCTTTATTGATATAAAAATCGATAGCACAGTACAAATATCTTGCTTAATTCAGAGGGGACATCACTTGTCTGAGTCGTCCTCCTTGACAATGAGCAAGCTAATGACAGAAATCAAGGAATAAACCAAGTTCAATCCTCTCAAATCGAGTTACAGACTTATTTACATTACTTATACTCCTACTCTTGAGATAAACTAAATTTGATGATGATGTTGAGGATCCTTTCTTCTTATTTATGTCGTCTATAAACATCGAGCCAATTAGTTATAGCATCTTATTCATGTTGTAAAGTAGTTACTTTTTACTTTCCACATTTTCTTGTCATCATAGCCACATCATCTATTCTTCATTGTGACGTTGAATACCTATTGTGGGGTGCATCATGACCTTGGTTCGTCTGTTTCATGATCCACGTTTGTTGCATACTAAACATTATGACACGTTCCTCGATAAAACACTCTTGCACCGCATTCTTGTTGGAAACATGTGTTGTGTCTCCATTTTTGTGAACGGATTCAAAGTTAGCCAAAATCTATGTGTTTTACATCTATAGGAGAATTTTCAAAATGGTGCCAACAGTCTTTTTCTCTTTTTGGCTGAGACTTGCACTATCGCAAGAGAGGCAGACATCATCTCACACTGCAGTACTGGTGAGATTGGAGCACTAACTCCTCAAGCTTTGTCTTGTAATTTTTTGGGGGATAAAAAAATTAGTTATATTTTCAATATATTCTACAACAAAAAACACCTTTTGCAACGCTTGAAAAATGTTGCATATAACAAAAATGTAGCGTTTTTCACATGTTGTTCTAAGGTGTGTTGCGGAAAGGCAAAGATTTTATGCAGCGTTTTGAGAATGCTGCATAAAGTACTTTATTCAACGCTTTGAAAACGTTATATAAAATGCTTTTTTTTTAATTTACTCCCCTCATCTCTTCCTGACGACCTGAACCTGTCCAGAGAAAGTAATATTAGTTATTACTTGTGAACATATAAAAATAGAGCTAATTTATTATCTAGCTAATGAAATAAAAGATTCAACTAGTCAAATTAGTCAATAACATCACAAAAACTTGGTAGTATTACCAACATTTGAAAAATTAAAGTGCAAGAAAGAAATAAAAAATAGAAACAAATGAAGGTTCACTTGATCAACATATTCACTTTCTTGGTCTAAATGTCATATAAAGTAAAAAGTAAAAGAAAATTTAAAACATTTTCAGAAGTGTGTAAAGCTGAGAGAATTCTTGTAAGCCTTTCATAACACAATGTTTCCTTATCTCTCTCTCTCTCTCTCTCACTTAATGTGAGTCATGATTCCATTGATGATGATCATAATGATGATAACTTATAAAATTGGCACGAACATATTAAAGAAATAGATTAAGGATCATTACTTAAATCAAAAAATAAAGAATATTTATGCTCTCTCATATGACAATAGTAAGTAGTAAAATGCTACAACCTATAGCTCATATGCATAGGTGCCTATTACAACAACTCAAATCAATGGAAAAGGATCAAGGAATTTAGATTCCTCTTATAAATTTCTACAAAGATTTAATTTTGTGCATTCACTTAACTCTTCAATTGATTTCTGCTTCTTTTCCATCCAAATAACAGTCCTCTGCACACTTTTAACATACAAGTCATTTTTCTGACCAGGAACATAGTTTGGTCCTATGATTATTGTTAAAAGCATAAAGTGTGGTACAATATTTTACCTCAACATTATCTTTGATAACAACTTTTTTAACAGATTAAGGGAGAACAATATCCAAATATCAGAATATAATCAAACAACTGATGAAAAGAAAAAACAATTGAAACAAAGATATATGCTTGATTCCTTTCGACGGTTGAAACCATACGCAAACTCTTGTTATAAACTAGTTATGACAAAACACCATTCAATACGAAGATATAATT